>JAFNIE010000681.1:0-26933 GCA_027742785.1 Vigna reflexopilosa | reverse complement strand
GCTTGCTTACCCGCTCACTCGAACAAGAGCTCAAAGGCATTCAGGCATCGCAGCGACTAGTCTTTGCGCTAGGAGTTCTCTTAGAATTGAGTTTCGCTTTCATTTAGGAGTGAAAAAAAAAGGAACATCTTCTGAGATGAACGTAATCTATATCTCTTCTTTGGTTAGGAAAAATTAACTTGCTGTAGGGGCCTTAACATCGAATCACACATAGCGAGTGTTTCTTTCTAGTAGCTGCTTCACTTTAGTAGCCATTTTGTGTAGAACCACATAACTTGCTCGGAAGCTATTGCATGGATAGGCAGAGCTTACCGGTACAATAAAGCAGGCAATTGAATCCTTCGCAAAAGAACTCATTTAGCTTGAGCGAGTTAAATTTTCAGCATTCCTAATCAAAAACAAAAGCAAAATACCAAATATATGTAATTGCCCTAATTAATTTCATTTCGACTTTTACGAAAAAAAGAAGTTTGTCTCAATCTCAAATCTTTGACTGGGACTGGTCCTCCATCATTCCCCTCCCCCCCAGCGCTAGGTCCTAAGAGGCCTCTTCCCTTTCTTCTTGTATGAGAAGAGAGGGAGACTACACCTTCTTCTGTCGGAATACGAATAAGAAAAAAGTGACAGATTTGTCCATCAGTAATGGGGATCACATTGGTGGGATATAGGAAGCTGAAGGACTCCAATTTAAAAGAGTTGTTTTTTATATATATAGTAGAAATCTTTTTGAAAGTAGATAGAGGATGTGTGGGCATCCGCGCGACACAATTCCTAAAGCATCTGAGACAGTTTATGGGAAGGATACTAAGTTTGCCTATTCGTAAGGATTGACTCCCCAATAATGAATTGCATTTTTTTCTCGCCAAAAGTCCGCGGCGGAATCCAATTGCGCCATTCGATCGACAATCTGCCCTTTCTTTTAGTTGAGCGATCGCTCGCGCTTCCTCCATAAGCAGCTTGTCCGCATTTGCTTGAGGGAATGGGCGTAATCGATACAGAATCCTATCCTCCGCTTCCGAGAGAGCTTGATCCACTACCTCCTTCGGGTGGTCCGATGTGGAGGAGGCAGGCTCCGGCTCAGCCGCTGGAGGACGATTTCAGTCAATGTCCCACCGAGGGCAAGGTTTTGATGAGCTTGATTCCCCGGAAGTCCCCGATACACCCACAATTAGAAAGGGGAAAACAAGATCTCCAAAAGAATGAATACCCAAGCGATTAAGTAGATAGATGCGCAGTAAATAAAAAAAGAAGGAGATGCAAAATAGAAGGGAGAGAAACACAAGAAAGACACCGTATTTCTAAACCATCATAACAAAAACGGTTCAAACATACATAAAAGAGGTTTTCCTACAAGGACCAGATTCTTACCTGTTATCATACTCGCGGTTCTTCCGTCAGATCCGATAGTCCTTGCTAAAGCTACTGCGATCAGACAAGGAAGACAGCGAAGGGAAGAATGGAAATGGATCATTGTGCTATCTGGTTGACCCTTTATCCCACTTATTCCTTTCCGCTACCCTTTCTTTCTTTAGAGCAAGAAGCGGAACTCTAGAGATGAGATTAAAGTGTTGTCTTACGAATCGGAAGATGTCCAACAGCCACGAAGGAAGGTTGCTCCCAATCTTCAAGTTCTTTTTTATTTTTCAAGCGAAACTACGACATTCACCGAGGTTGGCACAGGGAGCCGCTCCGAGTGTGAGAATCCGATGCCGGGGTGATGGGAGGGGGGTAAGAGAAGCGATATTTTTGTATGCACGAGGAAAGAGGAGATTGTTAATAGAAAGCTAATAAGCTCTTTTTGTTTTTGGGCTTCCCCTTTTTCAATAACCTCCTACCTTATGGAAAGCCCACTGCTTAAGACCCTCAATCGAAAGGTCAAGGATTGTTCGTGCTGTTCCGTATATAGATAAGACCATCTCCGGTTCTTGGAAACCCACCGCTCTGCTTCTAGCTATTCGGATAGACCACACCTCAGAAAGAAGTCCGCTATTCTATTCCATATCATGGCAGCAATCCCGGGAATGGGCATCCATTATCAGATGTCTAGGCACAAAAAGATAGATATGCCAGAAAGACAGGATACAGGTACTCTACGGGAGAAGGGATTGGATTTGGCACGCTGAAACCCTAAGTCCCCCGTTCCCTTTCTTATGATAAAAGAGATTGTTGAGTCCAATTGTGGGTGGAGAAGGCGTCTATGCTTGAAACTGATCCTTAAGATTGGAATCGTTTAGCGTCTATCTATTCCGTGTATTCTTGTGAGGAGAAGCCCCCTTTCCCTGCTTTCTAGATCTTTATGACGAATAGGTTTGATGATTCCGTTGTCTATCTTTCCTAGGCCTGTTCCAGGTGTGTACCCGGATCTCAGCTCCGAAACCTGCTTTTCTTAAGCCCGACGCATTACTTGAATGGAAGGCACTTTAAATAGTAAGCTTCTTCTATGTCCTCCTTCGCTTGACCTATTTGAATTGAACTAGAGCTTTCTTTCTTGATTGACAGACAGACCGGATTTAAAAATTCCTATTGAGACCCTTGACGACCTACCAGATGATCATCCTAGAGTTCCCTCTAAAAAAGTTTTGTCAAAAGACATAGACCGTGGCGTGGCATTAGTTCTAGCTCTCATTTCTTGCTTTTTATAGCTAACTGCCCAGACAAAGAAGGTCAGAGAAGGCTCAGGTATGATTCAGTCTCAATCGATTCTCACTACCGAATCGATTTCTCCCAAGGCTAAAGAAAGCACTGAGCCTGCTCCGAAAATGCTGTGAGAAAGAGGATCTGTTGGTTTAGGAAAACTATCACTTTTGGTTCATGAAGAAGCGGCCCCTCCGCATCAAGATAGTAAATCGATAGAGGTGTTGGGGTATTCTTAAATAGGTTATAGGTGAAATGACTCTCATTGGTTGGAAGTACCAAAGACTCCCTAGCTCCCTGAAAACAAAAGTAAGAGCATCTTCTCCTTCAATTGCGCTAACAGCTCAAATAGCAACGATGGTAATGACGGACGATAGCTTTACAGGAATTGCTTTCTTTAGGGATTCTATTTGAAAACAGTATAATGCCACATCTGACTAACTTCTTCTTCCTTTTCTTCTTCATGCGCAAAAGCCCTTCCACTATACTATATGCAAGCACTTTTCTTGCTGTAGAAAGTCTAAAGTATCGCAAGTAAGGCAGCAAGAAGAAGAGGAGGCTCGGCCATTAACAGTTGCGTTAGAATTGCCTCTCCATCCGCCGCTGAAGAAAGAATCTCACCCTTCCGCTGTCCCTACTATTCGACATTTCCCGGAGGAGTCAATCAGTGAGGGAGGGGAGATTAAAGACTGAACAGCCTTCCAACTCCATTCTCTATCCTCCAAATCAATCGCTAATGTATAACCTTTGAAAAGCTTTCATTGGAACTTCCCCTTTCCCGATCAATCAATAGGCTGTTAGGGCTTTAGCCCAAGAACCCGATGCCCATTCAATAGAAGAAGTTGTTCTACCTTCGCTGGTTATGAGATTCGTTGTTCGATCTTGAAGCAAGCATTTATCGTCCAGCCGGAGGAATAGTCGTTATTTCACCATTTGAATAACCTTGAAAAAAGCCTTCCTCAGCAGAGAACAGAGAGGTACTACCTACTTTCTTCCATTTTCCTTTTCTGACTGCTGTCTTAAACCTTTCTACTTTAACACAGGCACCTAATACATCAGGGACAGAAGTTTGACCGAATCTTGCAGCACCCCAACCACCTTTGTTTGGAGGAAAGCCAGATGGGATGGGACCAATCGAGGAAGCAGATCCAATTCCAACAACTGAACAAATTTTTGTTCAAGTTCCAAGGGCTGAGCACCAAGAAGAAATAGAGCATCAACCCGAGGAAATGAATCCTAACCGGGATGGGATAGAAGGACCTCTGATTGCAGAGCCGGAAGCCAACCATGGGGAATCCGTGACACCGAGCAATGATGCTCAAATCGCTCCGCTGCAACGACTCTCATTTCAGATGAGCATTCTTCTCAAGTTGGCGAAGGTGTCCGATCTACTAGCTCTACTCCAACCAATCCGGAGACTACAAGACCTTAACCTCAATCTCCACCGGTTCCCACTGAAAGCAAAGCATTACCTAAGGTAGATCATTTATCTCTCAAAACTCCTTCCAGTTTGCCATAAACCTTCTTGGCTAACTGTTGACATCATCTTCAATCTCAGACTATTGGGATTGGAGCAAGAGTGGAATGGAAGAAAGCTGTCCTTATCTTCTCCTCCAACCGGTACCTCCTCCCGACATGAAGGAATGCCCGATAATCGGGGGCTGGTATGTCCTTTCAGTTCTGGTCTGGGGAACGCCGATCAAAGAAAGCACTCCTATACTGCCTGGTGTTTCTTCGGCAATTTGCGTCTAGTGGGGAGCTTTGTCATCTCAAAGAATAAGCGGATCTTCCCTTGCATGCGGATCTTAAAGTCGTGGATCTCCTGATGGCCGGTAGCTGCTTTCTGCTCTCCTTATTAGTGCCAACCAACTCCGCTAGGTATAGGTAGGGAGTCTTCTACAAGTCGCATTACTGGTCGATGACCTTATTTTGGAAGCAGTCGAGATGCCTGCCTTTCCTGGGGAACCCTTCCTTGCATTCTATTATTGTATTCGCTTCAATCGCTCCTGAATCGGCGGATCAAAGATCGGAATACCAGCCTTTAACTGCTAGAGGTGGATTGGTTAAGAGGCCAAATGCTATTTGCTTGCTTCTCCTGTTCGCTCTAGTTCACCTGGTTTACAACGGTCTGTTTGCTAGGTTTTTTTTAGACAAGGGCTAAGGGCGAGTCATCCCTCTTAGCAGCTCTTTCCTAATAAATCAGCTTTGTGCTCTCCCAAAACAGCGGAAAGACTTTTAAGAATTCCACCAACTACTGATCTCATGAAAGGGAAGACTTTGATTGAAACAATACTTTCTTTCTCTTGCACCACGCCGGAACGTATGGACACTGCCGAAAGTGAAGTAAGAAGGAATCGGGGTGGCTAGCTTTCCTGCTTATGTGCTTTTATTAATCAGATAGAAAAGAGATAGCTATCTCCCGTAGGCTACTCTTTAGAGCGTTTCACTCGTTTAAGGAAGACTAAGACAACAGGGTTTACGAAAAGGGGTTATTCCCAGATATATATTCTATGGATGTTCCTTTTGTGCTTCATTTAGTTTTGCGTATCAGTCAAGTTTCAGGTCTGATGCCTGAGGCCTGGACCAGAAAGCTTTAATGGCGGGGGCAGAAACGGAAGCAGGTACGAATAGAAGAAGGCCCAGAATAGCCAAGCAAAGGGGTCCAATCAGTTGCGTAATGTCCGGTATCGGGAGTCTTTTAGTAATCCACAGATTAGAACCGAGTGGGAAGTGAGCTCTACTCTAAACTCTAAAGGCTGCTCTGCCACCTAGGGGATAGGAAACCTATTCCTTTTAGTCCGGATTCGCCTGCCTCGGAAAGACTGGCATTAGGCCCTACTGATGAATGGATAGGATTGATTCAAAGCAAAAGGAAATGGTCCCCTCTCCGACTTACGGGGGATGCTATAAGAAGATAAGCCCATGGGGGGCTAGTCACTTACTATTACACAGGCTAGTAGCAGACAACCTCAATTACATCGACCCTTGCAACAACCACCAAAAAGCAGTAAGCCTTCCTACAACGGGTAGGGTTGGGATTGGAATGCTGTACGGAATGGAAAAAGGGCTAGGACGAGAAGGGCCAGCATGAGACATAGGGACTACCGGTATATACGTAATAGCCGGACTAAGAGATTTAGAAAAAACTAGTAAAAAAAAAAAGGCCAATAGCCCCTTCCACAAACAAAGAAAGTTTGCAATGGGGATAGACCTGAAGCCTTCGCGTTTTACGGAAGACGGGATAGTACAGTACGGTAGTAATGGGCGGAATAAGTCAAGTAGGCTGGCTGGCGGGATAGAGGGAAAGGGAAGTTTTTTCAATAAAGAAATAAAATGAAACCTACCACAATACGACCATCGGCGGGATGAAGATATACCATAAAGCACATGAACTCGATCTACTAGACGGGACGGGAATAGACGGGAAGCAAGCATGGAAGCACTCAAGCTAAGCAAAGCACCTGAAAACACTTCGAAAGCTAATCTAATGCAAGGTTAAGGTACCTCACTAAAGGGGCTAGGGAAATTATCCTAGACAAGGAAGAAGAATTAACCTCGATCGGACCTTCTAGGTCTGGATTCGAAAACAAGAAGAAAACAGCTTTGACATTGGTAAGTCACACATTTTATCCCTTGAGTCCCTGTCCCGAGTCTAAAAAAAGAGATTTACGATTAGATTAGTTATTCTAACATGTCATTTTAATAATCTAAAATTACTAAAATAAAATATTATATAAATAATAACTTATCAACAACTACAAACTTTCAATTAAGAAGACCTTATACATTTCATGTTTTTTTTGAAAAGTTTGTTTTCAAAAAATTTATTCTTGAAAAGTATTATATATGTTCTGAAAAGTTTGTTCTGGAAATTCTAATTCAAAATGCATTTCATGCATTCTAGAAATTTTATTCCATAAATCTCAATTCAGAAACCTTTGGAAATTTTATTTTGAAAATTCCAAAAAAAGTTGTTTAAAAAAAAATCTCCAAAATAGGTAATTCAAAATTCACTTTTAAGGTAAAATGGGTATAATGAAAAAATATGGGGGTGCACCAAGAAATTATAAGAGTGCAGAAAGAAAATGCCTTGAGCAAAAGTTTCAATGGTCCAATTCTATATTCTAATAGTAGACAATAAAACCGAGTTTACATCAATAGATCTTTATATATATATATATATATATATAAAATTAAAACTTAAAGTTTAACTTATTATTTGGCAAAAGTATTTTGTAGAGTTTATTTATCTTTTTTGAAAAAGCTAGTTGACATAGTTTAAAACCTATTCTATATTAAGGTTTGCAAATATACTAAAACTTAAAAAGGGAACATACTAAAATTTGAATAGACCAACAAACAAAATTTTAAATACTTAAAGAAATTAAAAAGTGATGAAACCGAGTTTTCAATATTTCAAACAAAAATCACTATTTTGTTTATAATCAAATTCTATGTAGTACACTTAATCGAAGAAAAAAAAGAATCAATTTTTTAATTCTTACTTCTCCAGTTAAGATCACATGTGATGTGTATAAATAGAAGAAGTCAACTTATTGTGAACCTAACATTCTTGATTCCCTAAGTGCATTAAAATACAATAAATTATATTTTGGACTTATTTTGTAGATGCATGACTAAATTTTACTCAAAATATTTACAACCTTTAGGCACTATATTGATATATTATTGTTAATATCAAGTCAAATATATAAAGAAAAATGGTTGAATTATGTATTAAAACCTTTTAAAACTTTTGTATTCTTTTAAATATAATCACTTTTAAATATAATTACTTTTAGTTAAGACGGTAGATTGTTTGAATACAACCATATTATTCACTAAAACTTAAATATTATTTGAATACGATCAGATTATTCACCAAAACGTAACTATTATTTGAGATACAGCTACTTATATTACTTTGATTATAAGAATATGAAATAAATACAACTACTCATATATATATATATATATATATATATATATATATATTGTGCAATCGAGATATTAAACTCAAGAATATGAAATAAATATCATATTGCATTGATGATAAGTGTTGTTTTAGTTCAAATTTTAATAAGTTTTTCATAAATGAGAGAGGAATTGTTAAGTAAAAAAATTTATATGCATGTTTATAGTTGTTACACCCCATTAATTCTCCTCTTTAGTGGGAAACAGGTGTCACGTTTTTGGAGTTCTTCTATGTTAGTAGGAGACAAAGTGGCAGCCACATTTAATTCCCCGCCATCGTGAACCGTGTGGCGGCAGGAAGAGGGTGAGTTTCTAGAAAATGGAAGACAAGTGGCAGGTAGAGAGTGGACTGAGCGGTTTTAGTAGAAACTGTATTTAAAGTTGAAATATAATAATTGGTGTCACTTTCTGCATGCAAACTTTTCGTCTTCAACCTCCACAAACACCATTTTCTCCTCCTTCTCTCTAGAACCTCCAAACTTCTCTCTAGATTTCTAACCACTTCTTCTCCTCCGATCATCAACCTTCTTCCAAATTAAGTGCTCCCGGTGTCAAGCTCTTCACTTTGCATCGATTAAAATTCTTTTTGGACAACCTTGGATTTTAGAGACTTAGAAGCCAGCTGGAATTAGAGGTAAGGGGAGCTTATAAATTTAATTATGAGTATTTTGTATGCATGATTTTATGAGTACATGTTTGTTGAATGTATGATCCTGCTGTTGAGAATTTGCATGTTTGATCTTTGGTATGAAATTAGTCTATAAGGTTATGTAACTTAGTGGAAATACTGAATCTGAAATCGAAGGGTCATTAGGACCGTTCGTTTCCCCTAAAAACGATCGGTCTACATTGTATTCCATTTGTAGGAGTCAGTTTAAGACCGATCGGTCTTACACTATTGCATTGAAACCTAAATACCTTGTTTAGTTAGTCATTCAAAAACGAATCCCCTATTTTAGAACGTTCGGTCTCATACGGAATGTTCAATAACTCAAAGTAATCGGTCATAGATCGAGTGCTCGGCTTGAGAAGGTACTCAGTCATAGACTAAGTACTCGGTTTTATATTAATTCTTTCCTTTGAATAGCGTTCGGTTTTACACATTATAGTTATAGTTAAGTGCTCGGTCTTGAAGAGTACTCGGCCTTGAGAAGTGCTCGGTCTTGAAGAGTGTTCGGCCTTGAGAAGTGTTCGGTCATATACTAGCCTTCGACTAATAAAGTGTTCGGTCTCAGACTAACACTTAACTTATGAAGCATTCGGTTTCAGATTCTTATTACTTATTTGAAGCGCGTTCGGTCATACACTGAGCGTTCAGTCTTACATATTGATAATGTTTGTTGAAAGTACTCGGTTTAAAATTAATATTACTTATTTAAAGAGTGTTTGGTCTTATACTGACACTTAACTTCCCTACGGAGTGTTCGGTCTTGTACTGGCACCCACTTTCTTGAAGAGAACTTTTGTTATTCTAAAGCATTCGGCTCAAATTATAAAGCGTTCGGTATTCTTCTTTATCTGACCATTCGATCATCTGATGGAAGCCCCTTGTTATATTCGGTCACTTGTGAATTCCTTTGATGCTTGGTTTTCTTATCCTTACTCAGTCAATTATTGAATTTCTTATGATTTTAAGAGTATTCCAGGGATGAATACCTCATGAATTGGAAATTTATTTGGTAAAGTATGACTATGGTCAGACTCAGGTTCTGCTCTATCCTGATGTTCCGTGAATACGCCTTCTCAGGTAGAGAAGGGTAATTCATGTGTGGGAATGGCAAGAGGTCCTTTAGCCTCAGGGTATTTCTATACCGAGGTGGTTCCACTAGACTAACCTCAGGTGGCGGTGTGTTGAGTGTATCCCAGCCAGGTCCACCCGGGTGCAGAGAGCGGCGAGCTACATGGTTCATACCGTCCGGACAGTGTCTAGAGAGATTTGGTTATAATGATGTTATCGTTCGATTTTTATATGGATATACTTGACTTATGATTTATGGTTGAGATATTGATGTATGTGATTCAAGTGTATGTTTTAAAAGTATACTGAAAATGATTAATTAAATTTACATAAGTTTACCCTTATTTTCCTGTCTTGTCCATGTGTCGTTCGGTCTTAACCGTTCGGTTGTTCTTTTCACTGCAATGATCATCTTTTGGGGTGTGAGCAGAGGGCGATCACGAAGATACCTTAGAGGATGCTCTGCAGGCCGAGCTACCTATAGACGCAATGCTGGAGAGTTGTGCAAGACTGTCCGGTCCTTAGATTAGATTTTTACTTTCGCCTAGTATAGATAACCGTTCGGATAAGTATTAATACCGTTTGGTCTAGTTCTGTAAATTGCATCAGACTTCAATACTTTGTACAGTTCAAATTTTATATGTTATCTCTGGTCCTGTTCTCTTTATTTGCCCCTTTCTCCACTGTTCTTTATTATTATTCATGTTAACTCCTTAAATAAATTATAGCTCTTGTTATAAATTTATTGGGATGTTACAATAGTAACCACTAAATCGTGTATAAATATTTTTTAAATATTTTTTAGTATAAATATTTTTTATGTTTGATTCATATAAATCAAAATTAAGAATAATATATATATATATATATATATATATATATATATATATATATACACATGCATATTTTTTAAATATAAACTATTTGATTATTCCTTCATTTTTTAAAAATAATATAATTATAAAAATTATAATTCATTGTTTTGATCTACAAATTTAATATTTTATATAAATTTATTGATAAAATAAAATTTACATTATAATTCTGTCCTCTCTCTCACACACATAATAACAAATATTCTTAAATTTTATCTTACATATCGTGATTTTAAATTTTAGTTTAATTAAAAGAAATAAGAAATATATGATATAATTGTTTAGTGTATACACATTTAAGCTTATAGTGAAAAGTTGGAACTATCGTAATCAATGATCAGAAAATGAAACTACACATTTGAAATCTTCATCATTTCTTCAAAAGAAAGAAGAAATCTGCATCACGATATGTTAATTTTCTAAAGGAAATCTGCATTTGAATATTAAAAAGGCTTAATATCTCCATTGGTCCTCTTATTTGTCTGCTAATCTTATTTTGGTCCTCAAGTTTTAAATTGTCTCAATTGGGTCATAATTTTTGTAAAAATGCACACATTTTACTCTAACCGTTAAGTTGTCTCACAAACCACGTTAATTGATGCTGGGATGAATTTTTATTTTATGCTTAATTTCTCTTTTAGTCCTTATTTTTGTGTGAAAATCTCAGTTCGGTCCTCAAGTTTTGAACTGTCTCAATTGGGTCATAATTTTTGAACTGTCGACAACGACGACATTTTTTAGTTTGAGAGGGAGAAAATGTGTGAGTCGGGGGGTTTGAGGGTAGAGGAATGAGTGAACTGTGATCAGTGATTGGAAGGAAAAGGAAAGACTATAGCCACGTGGATTTAATGATTTTAAAACATAAAAAAAATAAATTACAGCTCAGTTCAAAGTTAACGCCGTCTCAATACACTTAACGGTTGGGGTAAAATGTTGTAAAATGTTGTAAAATGTTTGCATTTCATAAGGACTAAAAAATGCCGTCGTTGTCGACAGTTCAAAAATTATGACACAATTGAGACAGTTCAAAACTTGAGGACCGAACTGAGATTTTCACACAAAAATAAGGACCAAAAGAGGAATTAAGCCTAAAATAAAAAATTCATCCCAGCATCAATTAACGCCGTTTGAGACAACTTAACGGTTAGGGTAAAATGTGTGCATTTTACAAAAATTATGATCCAATTGAGACAATTTAAAACTTGAGGACCAAAATGAGATTAGCAGACAAATAAGAGAACCAATGGAGGTATTAAGCCTATTAAAAATGAAACAAAAGGATAGTGTATTTTTTCTCCTTCTGCGTAATTGAATGGGTCCACCAAATGGCCAAACCTATGTTATAATAATAATAAAATAAAAATAATATAATGGAAGAGTTGAATAATTTAATTAACATTTTATTGCTGTCATTATACATGCAATTCAATTTGTTAAACTTGATGTTAACAAGTTATATTTAATTACAAGTGTTACGCTCTACGAGATTTTATTCCACGTCCTAGATTAATTCTTATTAAAATAGAGTTAAATGATAAATATAATTTCTATTTATTTTTAAGTTGGTGAAATTGTTTTTTACTAAGAAAGTATAATTGTGTTACGTGTTTAAGTTAAGAAACTTAGTTACACATTACATCATTGAATCATTCTGAGCATATATTATACTGAAAACCCAAAATTGACCTCATTGTCATCATGTGAAAAATAATGTTTATTTCAATTTTATATTTATTAATTTTGGACTACTTATACTACTGTGCTACGCTTTTTTCAGATTTTTTTTTCTTTACCAATGTTACTGTGCCACGTGCACGGCAAACAATTATTGGTTCTCAAATTACTTATATTTTTGCTTAATTCGAATAAATTATTACGTTTGGAGATATATTGCGTGTTTATATTATTATTTTATCATTTGGCAAGAGCTTTCGATATTTGAAAAATTTTTATTTTTGTAATTAACTCAAGAAAATAAATATGTATTTTAGAATTTCAAATTAAAAATAAACAGACTTGTTTTGGCTTGATTATTTCAGATTTTGCTTTTTAGACGGAACTATTATTCCGAAACATAAATTCAATAATCATTTGAAAGTTTTATCTACGTTATCTTTCGGATTAGTTTCTCCAAAATGATATTTTACTCTTCTGAAAATAGCAATCTGGAAAATCATTTTTTTCATCTTCCAAAACAATTAGGATGTGATTAGTTAAATGGATTTGAAGATAATTTTTTTGTTATTTATTTGAGGAAATTTAAAGATAAGTGAGAGTAAATTTTGAAGTAAAGTTTATAAAAATTAGTGTAGGATTTGATTAATAATAAAAAAAATTATTTAATTGGTAAAAATTGAAAATTATCAAAATAATTTAATTATAAAAATAATATAAAATGATAATTATTAATGTTATATTTAATTGTAAAAATATTTATAAAGTAAAAAATGAAAAATAATTATTAAAATGGAAAAGAATGGTAAAAATTAATTAACAAATCAGCTAGATAATCTAAATCTAGTATGATACATTTGCTTGAAACAGAAATGTTTTATTCAGCTTTAAAATAATTTGTTTTTATAACAAAGTAAAAAAAAAAATGTTAAAAAAGAAGACAATAACAATGAACTATTTTTGAGATTTTTATTTATCCATGTACAAGAATCATAATTTCATGAAACATGACACTCACCTTCACAAACTCTTCAAACTTCATCCACAGTGCTTCTTTAACCTCCTTCATGAGTGATCTTAGAAAATGATACGAAGTTAAATATGTAATTTCACTTTGTTTCTTTTAAATCTCTGCATACGAGAAGGTGATGAAAAAAGTTTGCATTCCATAAATTCGCGTAATTCATTGTTTTTAAATCATAAAAAAGAACACCAATTTTATCTAAAATCTGTATTCGCAATTTTGTATAAACAATAAAATATGTTCAAACTAACACAACATTAAAGATGAAATTGGAGTTTTAAAAATAATGGGTTACAGGTAAAAATTGATAAGAAAAAGTTTTGTCATGTGAAAATTGATCCCATAATTTTTTTTATTTACGTGTTCATCCCCACCTAACGAGTATATTGACATTTCCTTTCTATCAATCTTAATATTAATTAATTAATTTTTATAAAATAATAAAAAATACAGAAAAAAGAAATTATTATCATATGTTGATATCAAAACGACTTTTTTTCTCTGTATTAAATATTTTGAAAAAAATTATAATTGTATGTATTTTAAATTAGAGAACCAATTAAAATTTAATGAAAACTAAAATATTTATTAAATTAAAAAATATTAATAAAAAATAATAAAGTTTAAAAATATTTAAACAAATTATAAAAGAAAAAAATATATTTAAATTAAAAAAATATTTTAAATATCTTTTTATTTCTATTCTTTAAACTCAAATGAAACATTCTCTTTATACATTAATAAAAATTATAATGTACTACTTAACAAATTCACACAAATAATAAATAAGTATAAAACTAATAATAATTAAAATTTAATATAAAATTTCCATCATTTGAACTTTGAAAAGTAATAAATGAGATTCATGTTAATCACATTAAATTTTTATATTATAATGAATGAAATTTTTTATACAATCTGATAAAAATAGTTTAAATGGTATGAATTTGAAGATAAATTCTCTTTAAAAATCTTTAAAAATGATGATATAACAGAGAAATATTTCCTTAAACATATATGGAAAGAATAATAACATTTATAATTCAAATGATCTATGACAAAGTCACATATCAAAACATGTCTCATCAATTATAATGTTTCTCAATTGTAACTTTATTTTAATTTTGCAAATGTTAAATTCTTAAGGCAATTTGTGTTCACTAGTGGGTCTTGCTAGACAAAAGTCTCATGTGTAATTTTTAGTTTTTGTGTTAAATATAATGAAAATTATATATTGGAATTAATCCCTTGTGTTTAAATACACACATAGGGTTCTCTATTTATAATAGAAGAAATATGGGCTAAGTCCAAAATACAAATAATAAATAATAACAAACTAACTAAAGATAAAAGATAAATATAAAATAAAGATAATATATCTAACACTCCCCCTCAAGCTGGTGGATACAACCAAGCTTGTTACTAATATAATTCATAAAAACTTAAAATATCTGCTTCTACACTCGAGAGACACCAAATTGCTAATGATTTGTAAGACGACATAAAAGACAAATACAAAATCTGGGAGATTGCTCCATGTAAATCTCTTATTACAAATTGCCCTTGAAGAATGCCAATAGTGGATAAATATGTAATTGTTGGAGAGCCACCACAGCTATAAATAAACTAACAACAAACCATTTTTTCCATGAAAAAAACATATATGGACGGGTCAAACACAATGGTGAAAAGAGAGGTCAGAAGAGATAGCAGCAGAAGAAGCCATGGATGAACAGGAGAGAGAAACTACAAAATAAAAAATTCTCCAATCAAGACACCTGAAAAAGGAAAAGAGCAACCTCGATGCTCTGAATAGTTGCCTGAGAGGAGACGGGACGTGCAACAACACACGATGAACCTGAAAGAGGAAAAGAGCGACCTCTACGCTCTAAATCGTTGTGAGACATGCCACAATGCACGATGAAAAAGGGAGTAAATCCATAACTTTAAAAGGAATTCCAATGAAGGCGTCGTTAATGGTAAATGGTAGACGATGGCGTCGCTGACAGCGATAGATGACTGATAATGCTAATTCTTACCATTATTTAATCATCATTTTAGTAGCAAAATCAACTCTTTTCTAGCTTGAAACTTGCTTAAATCCTCTCTTTTATCTAGTTTTAGTATTTATCTATATTTGAGCTACATTACGTAAATAATACTCTAATCCTTTATTTTTTTATCTATTTCGATGTTAGGAAGATCCTCCATTACATTGAAGAGTCTCGGTGATCCAGGAAGCCATTGATTTAAAAGTCATTTTCGCTTAAGCGAGAATATTTTAGCTTAAGCGAGAATATTTTAGCTTAAGCGAGAATAGTTTAGCTTAAGCGAGAATATTTTAGCTTAAGCGAAAATGACTATCTTCTCCAAGAAGTTTCTTCTCGCTTAAGCGAGAATAATTTAGCTTAAGCGAGAATTCGGGCAGTATATATACTCACGAGGCAGAACGAAAATGGGTCTTTGGTTCTTTGGAGGTGCGATTTCACAGCTGGAGCTCATGGAGGGCGCGAGGAGCTTGTGGGAACATCTCCTCCTCTTCCTTTGGGTCTCCTTCTTCTTCCATCTTTCATGTTTGTAAGCTTTAGGGTTCTCCATGGAAGTGGAGAACCAAATCCATCTTGTTAGGGTTAGATGTAGCTTATGAACTCTTGTGTATTTGTTGAATGATTTGATTATATATATGCCTTTTCTATCAATTACTAGTATTCTTGCTTCCGATCTTAAAGCTTGCATGTAATGGAAACGTTCATGACTTGTTTTTGGGGTTTCATTGAGCCAGGGATGGGATATGAAATCTTGAACTGAAACAAGAGTCCTTGTGGGTCATTGAGCCAGGGATGGGATATGATTCATATGTTGTCTTAGATCCTAGTTCTTAATACGGGTTTTGCTTGTTAGATTTTCCAAGGGATTGGAGTTTGATAAGGAAAACCTAGGCTCTTTCACCTAAGGGATTAGGGTTAGAGTGTTTTAGTGGATTAACTTTAGTAAATTGATGGAGAGGAGGTGAAATTGGGTATATACAAGAGTGCATTGGTGAAAACTAACCTTAACAATGTCATTTCATACCATTTCTAATCTTTTCCATTTCTAAGTGCCTTCAAGACCAAAGTCCAACCTTGTAATTATTTGCGAATTTATATTCTTGCACATGCTTGTAAATGAATGTTGTTTTATTGAGTCTAAATGAGTTGTTAATCGCACAATTTTCTAGTATTACGAGTCTCTTGGGAAAACGATACCTGGTCTTACCGATTTTATTACTTGAACGATTTGGTGCACTTGCCAAAGTTTATTATCAATGGCGCCGCCGGCGACAACGACGAATGTAGTGGTACAAACACCAAAAACTTTTCCTCAAAAGAATCTGGCTTTGATACCATGTTAAATATAATGAAAATTATATATTGGAATTAATGCCTTGTGTTAAATACATACATAGGGTTCTCAAATAGAAGAAATATGGGTTAAGCCCAAAATACAAATAAGAAATAATAACAAATTAACTAAAGATAAAAGATAAATATAAAATAAAGATAATATATCTAAAAGTTACTTTTATATGTTTTAGGTTTTATTTTAGTATATAGAAACACCAAAGGCTATATTCTTAGAGAAATAATTATCTTAGTTCTTATATTAAAATTTTAATTTTTATAAAAGATTAACATCTTTATTATTTGTCATGAATATTTACTTAACTTATCAACCCAATTTTATCACAATTAAAATGATAAGATTATACATATGATAATGAGTTAGAGAATAAAAAACAATCATATAAAAAAATATCAAAATAACATTTTACATTATAATAATAAAAAAAATAAAAATATTTTAAAAAAAAGTTGAAATGAACAAAAGTGTAGTTTAGAAACAATATTATAAATCATTGAATAAATGGTATAAATGAAAACAAATTTATAATTAAGTTTATGATAATGAAAAATCTCTTAAATATTTAATAAAATTTATTAGATATAAAATTAGTCAAACTGTCAAGAAATATTAAAAACAAAAATAAAAGATAAAAAAATAAATTTTTATATTATTGAATAAATAAAAAGTTTATAATATTAATAAATTTTTTAAATATGTAGGATAATATGAGATATTCACATTAAACAAATTATTTTCATATGTTTTATTTAGTTAAAAAATTTTACATGAATTTTGATACCCTAATCCAAACAATTTGTAACAATTTATTATATAAATTATTATGTGATTAAGAGAGCTCTATAAATTTCATATCTGTTATGTATTTTGGGTAATCAAATTAGCTATATTCTACATTATATCATACCACCCACGATAGATTACTAGAGGATTTTAAAAATATATTTTAAATAATATCCTTAATAAAAATGTATTAGTAAAGGTATAAAAATAACTTTTTTGGTGAACCTATGGGTAGGTATAAATGTATATACATTATGTTTATGTTTTAGTTTACGTTTCTGAACAAAAAAGTCACCGGAACTGAAAATAAAAAAGTATTAAATTTATTATGATTTAATTTGAATCTAATACTAAATTAAAATAATTTGGTTAAATGTAATGCATAAGCATATGGTTAACTTTGTATAATAGATTTGACAACCATCTATTATCAATAGATCAAACGGTCTAAATATTTTAAAATTACTATTAATTATAATTAATTTAAAATAAAGTGTGATTATTAATAATTAAACTGTAATTAAATTATCATTAATTAAAACTTATTTTAAAAATTATAAATATATGTTTGAACTAAAGCAATAAATAATTCATTTAATTTATATTAATTATTTTAATAGTTTAATAAATAACATAACTGAAACCAATTTATTATAAAGAGAAGGACTTAAACTTTTATTAAACTTTTAGGACTAAGTAATAAATGGTCAACTTTAACCATCATAACTGAAAAATTAAATAATAAATGCACCAATAAATATATAATTAAAGATACGGTAGTGCTATAGTTGAATTCATCTTTTGCATGAAAAGCAATCAATAGAATTGTTCAATAAGAGTTAATTTAAATGTAATATTAAACTTAAATAAAGACATTTTTCAGCTAAATCGGTGATCATTTGATGCTTCAATGCCAGAAGGGCAAAATGGTCTTTTCAATTATTAACGTGAAAATCAGTGGGTTGTGGCCGATTCATTTCCGAGGAAGATAAGAGAACCTTGGCGGCTTCTGAATGAGAAAAACCAAAAGATTCCATTCCAATCTCTTTAATGTGAAACCAAAATTGAACTGAGAATGTTACATAAAGAAGAACGAGCCAACAACAACGAAGTGGTCCCATGTTCATAATTGAAGTGTTGACAACGTGGGCGCCGGAGAACAAAAAAAAAAGCAGGAAAATTAAAACAAACAAGCAGTCTTGGTATTTTCGTTGACCCTTTGTTGATTTGAGGTAGCTGGCATTTTAAAGGAGCCACTTTTATAATTCAGTTGCTGAATTGGGCAAACTGGTTCTTGCCCACGTTGAATCTTCGAATGAGGTTCTGTGTTTTGGAGATTCAGATCCGAGAAAGGTGAGTCAACGCTCTGCAGATGTCAGAATACTAATGTAGGGTCATGTGATGGTTGCCTTTGTTTATTGAACTTGTGATTCTTCAGTTTTTTGTGTTTCAAATCCAAATGGGTTTGTGCTTTGCAATAGTAGTAGTAAATTGTTTCCATTGTTTTCTTCTCTTCATTTAATAACGAGGAAAAAAAGGCGTTCGTAGTTTTAAGCAATTGGACCTAGTTGAGCTCTGTATGATGTTGATCATTGTGAGGAATTGTGATTTTATTGATTCTATTTCAGGTTATGATGTCAAGGCAGCCTGGTGAATCAGAAGGGCTTGAGTTTGTTTGATAGTGTTGTGTTGTGGTGTGGTTAGTATGGGAAGGGACTTGTTAGATTTGTTCTCCATGAACAAATGGAGGTGTTCTTGGTCCCTTGCGGCGACAATTGCTTCTGTTCTGGCATTGGTTTCTGTAGTTCATTTGGTTTCGTTCCCTTTGACACCTACTCTCAATAATTTTAAGATAGCTCAAGACTCTTGCATCCCAGCTAATGTTTCGGCAGAATTTCCGAGCAACCGTGATCAGGAACAGCCTGCTGTTGATTTTAAGCTTCAGTTTCCAGCTGACTTGCACGGAGCAGTTGTTTATCAGGGTGCACCATGGAAGGCTGAAATTGGCCATTGGCTTGCTGGTTGTGATTCTGTTATTAAGGAAGTCAACATTACTGAGGTGACAACTGATGCCATTTTCTATGATTTTGGTCATTTTTGTGTATATTCTTCTGTTCTTCGAGTTTTTAATTTAGAAGCTTCTTGTTTCTGCCAATTAGTATTTCAGAAGAGGTATGGTTGTTATTGGCATTAATTTTATATCTTGTTATATAAAGTAATTTTTGGCCTCCGTAATAGTATTGTTGATTAACAGATAATAGGTGGCAATAACTGCAAAGATGACTGCAGCGGCCAGGGAGTTTGTAATCGAGAATTGGGACAGTGCCGATGTTTTCATGGTTATTCTGGTTAGTTCGCTTCCCTCCTTCTGTCATTTTATTAACCTGATACATCATGCTTGCCTCATGTTTAATGAGCAGCGAGTATTCTAGGATTTACTCTGACAATCTTGCAAGTTTTAGCTTTATCATATAATTTATTAACTCATAATAATATAGCTATGATGAGGCACTGATATTCACCCTCATGCTTTGGTGACTGGTAAATCACACGCAGTAATTACCTCCAGGATACCGAGTATATTTTAATTCAAGTGCTCAAGAAGTCACTTTTCTAAAATGAAGAGGTGTTGCTACTAGATAGAGTTAATCATTTAAATCCAGGATACATCTCCAGTAACATTTATTTTACCAGCTAATGACTGATGTGTTTTTTCCTGTTTGTGGACTTATACCAGGTTAAAGGTAGAATATATATGTTATGCTTGTACATTCTTCCTTGATGGCTCTTCTTCCATGTCTAGACCTTAGCTTTGTTCACT
Source organism: Vigna reflexopilosa (assembly GCA_027742785.1). Taxonomy (NCBI): domain Eukaryota; kingdom Viridiplantae; phylum Streptophyta; class Magnoliopsida; order Fabales; family Fabaceae; genus Vigna; species Vigna reflexopilosa. Next base: position 7,008 of record JAFNIE010000681.1, on the reverse strand, counting down.
GGGGTAGGTTTCCCTTGCTCTCCTTCCTTCTGAAGGACCTTTGGCAACTTCATTGTGCCTCTGCTAGCCTGTTTGCCAATGTTCAGACCAACAGACCCACTGTTGGGAGTGCTCTCATTTTAGACACCAATAACATTAGTACCAAAGTCTTGAAGGATGAGAATTGAATTCAAGCCTCAAATGAGGAAATGAGTGCATCACAAATTAGTCAGATTGATATTAAAAGTGCCTTTGTACATGTAGTATTGGGAAAGAAGTGTATGCAAGATCCTGCCTGAATATGGTTCTCTAATGGAGAGAACACATCGTACAAATTGGAGAAGATTTTGTATGGACTCAAACTGTCTTCATGTGCTTGCATTGAGAGATTCAATGAAGCCATGATATACTTGGGCCACCGGCAGAGACAAGCTAACTATACCCTTTTTCTAAAGCATTCACAATGAGGTAAACTAACACTTCTTTTAGTGCATCTATATGATATGGTTATTGCAGGTGATGATGCTGAAAGCATATTTTGTAGAAGTTAGCATCACAATTTGAGATGAGTGATATTGGCAAGCTGGAATAATTTATTGGGATTGAGGTTGTTTAGTTGAAATAATAAGGCATCTTCATATCTGTGGGAATATATGTTTTTAGGATTATGCAAGTAGAGATGCAAAGTTGCTACCAAAACTCCAATAGATAATAATAATTAGATTGGGAATGAATAAGGAATTCTGACAGTTGACAAACCCCAATATGAAAGGCTTGTTGGAAAGTTTATTATTTAGTCCACACCCAACTTGGCATAGTTTATGAAGTTAGTGTAATTAGCCAGCTGATGAATGGTCCATGGTAGAGACTTTTTCAGGCTATAACTAGGATTCTTCATTATTTGAAGAGTAGTCAAGGATGAATTTCTATTTAAGAGCAAGAGTGAACTATCATTAGAGGTGTGTATAATTGTAGATTATGTTGGATCCATTGTTGATAGGAGATCCACCTCACAATAATGCATTTACTTAGGTGGTAACTTGGTGAGTGGAGGTGCAAGAAACAACATATGGTTGTAAGGTTAAATATCAAGGGTTGTGGATGAAGGTAATTCCGGAAGACCTCAACAAAAAATGGAGCCGATAAGAGATTTTCTATGTAACTTTAAATCTACTACTATCATTGCTCATAAGAATTCGGTCCAATATGGTAAGACAGAACAAAATAGGCTTACTTCATGGACAGTGGCCTCATAGCAGCAACATATTAACTAATAGTTATATTAGCCAAGGAGCTTTCCACTAGCTAAGGAGCTTTCCAACAGCGCTTCCTTTGTAAGACCTTGAAAATTATAATAATTAAGAAATAAATATTCAAGGTGGTTTATTGTTTTTTTATTATTTAAAAAAAGATTTATGGTTTAGTATTACTTAAGAGATTTATTTTATTTGGAAGATATATAAAGTGGTTATTATAATATAAGTTTCCTGAAAGATATAAGATTTATTATGTGTGTGATTTTTGTTATATACAAGAGATTTAAGGAGATTTTCTAAGAAATAGAAACATAAAGGTAGGAAAAGATATATCTAATATTTTATGGTTATTAGAAGGATCACCTAAAATATCATAAGAGTATCTAGGGTTTTAAGGGTGACAGTGAAACTCATAAATATACATACTAAATGAGTGAGTGAGTGCTACACTTGGGTGAGAAAAAAATGCGGTTAAGTAGATTTGAAGGAGAAGTGATGAGTAAGAGGTAAGGGGAGCTTACATTCTTTTATTCTTGTTTTCTTTTGTTGCCTTTTTGTTTGTATGTGATGTAGTATTTTATGAGTCTAAATTGTGGAGTAAATGTTATTTAGTATGACTGTGAAGACATGTTAATATGTGCTTGTTTGGAAACGTAAATAAATGCTTGTGCGTGGTGACTCGACGAAAGGTGGTGAAGGGTAACTTTGCGTAGTTGTACCAAAGGTGAACTTTGCCCGGGAAGCTTTCAAAGAAAGTGGTTGGAAGTGACACTTTTATACTTCGCCGAGGAAGCTTTCGATGAAAGTGATGAGAAGGTTGGTTGCTCTAGTGGTGAGTGGCTATTGGTAAGCTCTGTCCCAGAGTTACAAATCGGCTCCTGACGTTGAGTTCACTGGTGGTTGTATAAATTGCGGTGATGACATGTTTTGTGTGGTTGTGTGAAATAATTGGTGTAATTGTATGACGTTGTGAGACACTATGACTATGTAAGGTTTAAGTGGATTGTTATATTATGATGGATGTATATGTTGTTATGATGTTTGAATGTTTGTATGTTAGCTCATCTTCACATTGGTAGTTTTCACTTACGATGATTGTTTTATACGAGAGCATATAATCATATAGGTGTTGAGGAAGATGCACGATATTAGGGAGAGTGGTCAATATCAGGAGACGTTTGGAACAGTCTTTTAGTCTTAAGTTTTTCCTTTTTAATAAAGTTTATGGTTGTAAAACAATATATTTTTTGTTTATTGAGATTTTCAATGAAATAGGAATTAAGTTTTATTTTGAATTATGTAATTTGTGTTAACTATAGATTTTAGAAAGCAAAAAATTGCGGTATTAGATCCATGATCTTTCTTGCAAGCAAGGAATAATAGATATCCATTCACCAAATTGATGCATAATAAATGTGATGAAAGATATTTAATGTGTTATTTGTGTGTCATGTGAACAGAATATTTCCAAGTATATTTGTTTCTGTGTTATTTTCTCTAAATAATAGGTTAGAACTAGTATATATATATATATATATATATTATATATATATATATATATATGTATGTATGTATGTATATGTATGTATTTGTGTATGTATGTACATATTATTCCCCTAATCAGAAAATATTCAGGTATTTTAATATTTCAAATCTCTTGTCACTTCTAAGTTGTAACTAATTATTTTGTTGCTATTGTCTATAACAATCTCTGATATGCTTAAAACAGAACAAATAAATTACATAACTTGTGTCTACCATTTCCTGAAAATACTTGGTAATTGCACAAAGGCATATTTAATTCAGTAGTTGGTCTGAACTAATGTGATAATTTTTGAGGTGACAGGGGATGGATGTACTGAACAATTGCAATTGGAATGCAACTATGAAGGATTACCAGATCAACCATTTGGGCGATGGGTAGTCTCTATTTGCCCTGCCAACTGTGACAAGACAAGAGCAATGTGCTTCTGTGGAGAAGGCACAAAATATCCTAATAGACCATTGGCAGAAACATGTGGGTTTCAATTTATGTATGTAAAATCGGATTCCTAGTATTGAGTTTCACCGGTGAAGTTTTTCAATTTGTATTATTCAAGACTCACTCTTTTCATCTGTTTCAGTCCACCTTCTAAACCTGATGGTCCAAAACTAGTGAATTGGACACAAATTGACCAAGATGTGTTCACAACTAATGGTAGCAAACGGGGTTGGTGTAATGTGGACCCAGCTGATGCATATTCTGGAAAGGCAAAAATTAAAGAAGAATGTGACTGCAAATATGATGGTCTTTGGGGCCGACTTTGTGAAGTTCCTGTAGAATCTGTTTGTATTAATCAATGCTCTAGACATGGTCATTGTCGTGGTGGATTTTGTCAGGTGATTGATTCTTTTATTTATTATTGGTTTGGGGCACTTGTATTTTGTTGTCTGTTTACTGGAAGAAAAATTGTCAATCCTCTATTGTTTTCATTTTCTATTTGTAGGGATTGAATAATGGTAAATAAATTACTACTAAGGGATATATGATAAAGGAAATTATTTTAGAACATTTGGGCCCATAGTGAATAGTCTCTGTCTTAGAAAAGTTGGACTGACTATGTTTATTTAGAAATCAAATACTTGAAGCTGAAGGAGAATAAGCCAATAAAGAATCAGTTAAACAAGACAAAGGAATGAAAGATCAGTGAAGGATTAAAAATTCATAAACAAAAATGTGAAGCTTATTGACATTAGCATTTACTAGATGCCAGTTATTTCTTGTCCAAAACATTGTGTATATGAAACTACTGCCATCTCTTGGTGCTGAATAAATTCAATTTATGTCCATTCATTGTATATAGATAAAAACATTGTGTATTTGTAGTGTGAGAATGCTCACTTCCATCCAATGTCAGTAAATAAGGTGAATATAGTGTATTTTCAGTGTCACAATGGCTGGTATGGAGTAGATTGCAGCATGCCATCTGTCCTTTCTTCTATAACAGAGTGGCCTAGTTGGCTTCGTCCTGCTCGGATTGACATTGTTGAGGATGCTCGTGCCAATGGAAAAATGATTAATCTCAATGCTGTGGTAGCGAAGAAAAGGCCTCTTATATATGTTTACGATTTGCCCCCAGAGTTCAACAGCTTGCTTCTTGAGGTCAGAATAATCTGAATGTAACTTTTGATTACATCTAAGATCAAAACTTTGATTGTTTTTATTTCTATTTTCTTATCTTATTCATTTTTGGTTTCTGCAGGGACGCCATTTTAAGCTAGAGTGCGTAAATAGAATTTATGATGACAAAAATGTAACATTGTGGACAGATCAATTGTATGGAGCCCAGGTATTTCATGACTTCGTATAGGAGCATTTCATTTGGTAAAATATAATATTTATAGCAGTATATTTATCTAGTGCGGCTACTTGTCTGCAGATGGCACTTTATGAAAGTTTGCTAGCTAGTCCTCATCGAACATTAAATGGTGAAGAGGCAGACTTTTTCTTTGTTCCTGTTCTTGATTCATGTATCATAACTCGTGCTGATGATGCTCCCCACTTGAGTATGCTGGTATGTTTTACTAATTGTTATTTTTACCAGAATGTATCTCTAGAGCGTCTGTTATTGTATATGGCATGTGTATAAAGACTAACTGTATCAGTGTTTCAGCCTGTGCATGCTCGCAGTGCTTTCAGATCATTCTGAGATATCTGTGATTAATTGGATGGCGTGTCAGTCAACACTAACATCTATGTTATGACGAGCATGGATTTGCTTTCATTAATGTTCCTGAATAGTGATACTTTCAAAATGGGAAAGACAGTTGCATGTGATGTTCATTTCCCTTTTAGAATGGAAGGATATCAATATCCCGAGTTATCTATTACTTCTTTGTTCTTACCATCAGTAATGCTCAGATTATGTTATGCCACTCTTGGGTTGCAGATCCGTTTTATAATACTATATATATATGTGTGTGTGTGTATTTATATTTATATTTATGAAGCATTGCTTACAGATTCCATCTTTTTACTGCCATTTTTCTTCTTTTCCTACATTTTATTTCATGACATTCAGGAGCATATGGGATTGAGGAGCTCGCTCACTTTGGAATATTATAAGAAGGCATATACTCACATTGTTGAGCAATATCCTTATTGGAATCACTCATCAGGAAGGGACCACATCTGGGTAAGGAGAATTGTTTATCCCATGTTGATAATTTTTTACAAAAAACTTATACTGTATTTGCATGTTAGAAGCATATGCTAATTAGTTCACATTTGTTTCTGAAGGCAGTTTTTTTTCTTGGGATGAAGGTGCTTGCTATGCTCCTAAGGAGATATGGAATAGCATGATGTTAGTTCACTGGGGAAACACAAACTCAAAGCATAACCATTCAACTACAGCCTATTGGGCTGACAACTGGGATAAAATTCCTTCCAACAAAAGAGGCATTCATCCATGCTTTGACCCTGACAAAGATCTCGTGCTTCCTGCTTGGAAAGTTCCGGATGCTAATGTGTTGACTTCAAAACTTTGGGCTAGGTAACTTTAATTTTCACCTCAGTCATTTACTTTTTTTTTCATGGTAGATTTGTATTCTATTCATTTGTGTTCTTCAAATGAAGCAACACAACCATCTACAATTTGTTTTCAGGTCCCATGAGGAGCGGAAGACACTGTTCTATTTCAATGGGAATTTAGGACCAGCATACACTAATGGAAGACCAGAAGATTCGTAAGTTTACTGGAGAAACAGTTTTGAATTTGTAGAAGGAACCGGTTATGTGGCATATACACGTTCTCATTTTCCCTAATTATTAACCTTGATATCATGTTGCTTAATGTTTTCATGAAATTGAATAGCTTCTCACTTTGTTGCATCAAAGATTGTTGGATATGTTGTTGGTCGGCTGAAGTTGTTTAGATATTATTAAATGTTGTAGAAGATATCTGGATTCAAGTTTTCTGGAAATGGTGCAGGTATAGCATGGGTATCAGACAGAAGCTGGCAGAAGAGTTTGGATCAAGTCCTAACAAGGATGGAGTACTTGGGAAACAGCATGCCAAAGATGTCATTGTGACCCCAGAGCGTTCTGAAAACTATCACCTGGCTCTAGCAAGTTCTGTTTTCTGTGGAGTGTTTCCTGGAGATGGTTGGAGTGGTCGTATGGAAGATAGTATTTTGCAAGGATGCATTCCTGTGGTCATTCAGGTAGTAATTAAAGCTCTTTTTCATTTCTTTTTTTTTTCCAACACAATAAAGTTAAATATGGGTTTCTACAAAGTTTATCGTTAATTTCATATTCCTAACCAGTTTTTTTTTTTTTTTTTTTTTTTATTTTATATCAAATGTCCTTACTTTGTCACTGCTAATGAGGTTTATGTCATTTGGTTAGATGACAAATCCTATACATTTGAACCCAACTAACAATTTATGTTATCAAAATGACTATTCATAACCATAGTTATTAGATATCACAATTCAAAAAATAGCTTGGTGTTTCACTCAGTGTCGATTTGATGAGCTTGTTCATAACGAATTCGAAATGATTTCTTATTCATCTTCAGAATGTTTTCATCACTTTAGATCCCACAAGTACTTTAGAAATGATTCACTCCTATTGATTAGTGTCGAAAGTAGCTTATATTCTGTTTCATGTTAATAGTCTGTTATATGTTTTATCAGTAATTGTTTAGTGACTAAAATTGCGAATGATGATAACCACATTTCTTGATCTTTGTTTTCTTATTCGGTAGGATGGGATTTTCCTGCCATACGAGAA
>JAFNIE010000680.1:0-26989 GCA_027742785.1 Vigna reflexopilosa | reverse complement strand
TAACTTTTATTTTTGTATCATTTGTTGAATGTTTACGCCATATTACGTTAAATTAAGTTTTTCTTCTTTTTGTTCTGTATAATGTATGTTTCTATTTCTAATCATACATTAAGTTTTCTTTTCTCCAATTTTTTTAATTTTATAAGACTTAATTAATTTGGTTTTATATTTAGATTCATTTTGATTTCTATTTTTATTTTTTATTAATTGATTCTCAAATAAAATTATTTTGATATTTTCTCTTTTTGATTTTTAGTCGTTTTTTTTCTTTCTATTTTCTTTTTCCCTCTATTTCCCTCTACCTTACACTATCTCTTCTACCTTCCTCCCTTTCCACTACCTTCTTTCACTCTCAATTAAATATCACTTTACACAATTTTTAAAGAATAAAACACTACCCTTCAAAAGAATACTTTTTCAAATTCCAAATCCTAAATATTTCTCACCCAATATCTCCCATCTCTTCTATTATTTGATTTCAGAAAATATAAAAAATAAAATTTAAACATAAAACATGGTGAGAGGTAAAGGTAGAGGAATATGGAGAAAATATAGTGAAAAGTAGAGAAAAGTGATGGAAGATAAGGAAAAAGTAGAAAAAAAATTAAAAAAAATAAGTTTACAAAATAAAAGATTACTTAAATTTTAACAAATATCATTTCAAATTGACTTAAAACCAATTTAGAATTTTATTTAACAAATATTGAAATTCAAATAACTGAAAGAAATAATTATAAAACCAATTAAGTCAATTTAAAATTACCAATTATTATAGGTTCAAACTTTTTATTTTATTTTCCTATTATATTTATTTATCAATGTGGTGTGACATAGTTGGAAATGATTTGGTTTTTTAAGAGTAGGATCAAATATTGATCCTAGTCTATAAAGTGTTGATTAATACTATGTTGTAATTTAAATTGAATTTGTAATTTTAAAATTTAAATTAAATCAATGATTTGTACGCATTTAATATTTTATTTCTTCAATTAAAAATCAATTGAGTGAGGAATTATTATATTCGACCCGTAAGGATAATCAATTTACTGTAGCTGATAACGTACGACACCTACTGCTATAAATACATACCAATTTTTTATTTAAACACGTAAGGAATTATTTGAATAGGAATAAAGATAATTGTTGCTTACAGAATGTAATATAGGTTATAGAGTAATTGTATTAACAATTAAACAATACTTAATTTGGTGAATAATTTTTGGATTATTAATGATGTTGTTGGAGATTGTTGATGCATGTAGTTGTCGGCGGAGACTGGTGGCAGCTAGAAACTTCACCCAACTTCTTTCATAAATGAGAGAATCTTTCTCCCATTCTTTGTTGGATTCTCTCTTCCAACTTCAAACACTTTCAATCTGCATTCGTTGCTTTGATGATGCTTATAAATAGGAGGATGGTTAGAGTTCCTTAATTTGTTCACTAAACCAAAGCAAATACTATAATCCATTCAACTATACAAGGATTAGCCACTAATTAATTCTCAACTCAAATTCTTTGCAGCCGTAGAATCCATTAATCTAAACATAACAGGCAATTAAGATCAATATGGATTGTAAATATCAGATTGATACGAAGAAGAAAGTATTGAAAAGAATTGTGCAGTTTGTTTTATCAGTGTCTGTGTTTTGTTTGTTTGTATGGTACTCTTCTGGCTTTTTCATACTTCCTCAGTGTTTCAATGCTTACTTCTCCACTCTTGAAAGAAAATACATGTTTATCATCTGCAACGCCATCCTTGCTCTTCTAGCCATCTCATCACCTTTTCATCTACAACTTCAGGCACAGGTTTCTGAAGAGGCTCTTGGAGATTTTCTTACGATTGAAGAAGCGAAAACGCAAGAAGATTATTCTGAACAAGTATCTGCAGCTGAACATGACACAGACGTATTGATTATTGCAGAGGAAGAAGGAGGGACAGGAAATAGTAGTGAAGATCAACTGGCAAATACAGATGAACTGAATAGAAAGTTCGAAGAGTTTATAAGGAAAATGAAGGAGGAGATGAGGATTGAAGCTCAACGACAACCAATTTAAAAGTGTAGTAATTGCAATGATAATGATTATGATTGAAGCTCAACGACAGTATCAAAATATCAAAATCCAAAGACCTATTTCTTTCTGTCACCAACTTCTCTTCTTCTCAAAGATTTTGTCTCTACCAAAAAAAAAATCTTATTTTCATAACAATCATAATGATTTGTTTCTTTATGATTTCTTTTCATGAATTTTCTCATTTATTTTTTTCTAATTTTTCACATTAATTATTTTCTTCATCTTACACTCATCTCTTTCCTCTCTTGAAGAAGGTATAGAATCTTTCCTCTTGAAAAAAGTATTGAAAGTGTATAAAGATAAAATGACCTAAAGTTTTGTATTTTTTTAAGAAAAAAAAATATAAAAAATAAAAAAAGGTAATATCAAAATTAATATAAAAAAGTTAGGTGTATAAAAAAAATATTTTTTATTAAAAAGATATGTGTAGTTCGTGACAAGGCTTGAGTAACCAAATTTCTAAAAAAAATGCATATTATTACCATCACCATTAATATTCAAAATGTTTATGAAATATCTGTTCGGAGTGAATAAATCCTGAACCTTTAAAAATATTTATTAGAGATTGATAACTTTTAAAAATTAATTAGAATCAAAATAAAAATGGTATGTCTATTAATAAAAATAATGAAGTTAAAGAGTTAATTATAACAAAATTAAAGTTAAAAAATATTTGTAAATGGAATTTGAAAGTTTACAATCAATAAGATTGAAGTTTAAAATACCCACTTCTTTTTAAAAAATATATATATATATACATTTCACAACACACTAAATATTAATCATAAGATCAATAACATCGCCTCTTCCATGAATGAACAATCTAAAAATTGTGGAATAGTATGAAAATATTTTGAAAAGTATTCTTAATTTAAGGTGTTTTATGGTTTTAAAGTGTCCATTTGGAAGGATGAGAGATACTATTGGCTACTTTTAATGAATTCAGAATTTCCTTAAATGGTATTGGAAAATAGAATTTTCCATTTTGGTTAATCTATCAGAATTTGAACAAGTGTGATCATCAGGCTCTTTCCTGAACAAGTTGATCAACTTCCCAGGTAGCTAAAACTTAATCATCTGTTATGATAATGTTTTTGCGCTTTAATTGGCCTTTAAACTCTTTGATTTCCCAAATGTTAACATGCACGGACCTAGAAAGATAATTCCATGTGCTGTCAAGTAATTTTTGAAGAAGGGAAAGGAAAATCAGATCAGTTTTGTTGGACATAAACAATTACTTCTGTGTGATTTGCCAATCGGTTTCTCAGTAGCACTTCTTTTGACTCATTCATTAGCCTGTAGGAGGAGGAAGAACCTGCATTTCTGCACCTTTGAACATCCACAGGGAGTAGTTTCATAAATCCATTGCTTTGAACCATCAATCTTAAGATAAGGGCCAAATTAAGTCCCTCAAAATTTCAACCTTTTCAGGTGATCTGCTAACATATATGAAGTTTTTTCATCAAGCTGATGATGGGTGGTGATGAGGCTCGACAATCATTGCTTTCAGAACATTCCAATGAGAAAAATGACCTTCAAAGGAGAAAGCCTAGAGGTGGTGATGGCTTGGAGAAGGAGATCAAGTTCAAAGGAGAAAATGATGAACAAAAGCCTTTGAATCCTCAACGTACAGATGTAAAACCACTAGCAGAATTCCATTTCAGGCCAGTGTTGTTATGGTTAGCTGCATACCTAGGGGGAGGAACTATTTGCTTCCTTCTCACACAGCATCAGATAAAGGGCATAAAAACTAATGGGTTTCTTGATGCCATTTACTTCTGTGTTGTAACAATGACAACAGTTGGATATGGAGATCTTGTGCCAGATAGCCAACTGTCAAAACTTCTTGCTTGCATTTACGTTTTCACTGGAATGGCTCTTGTAGGGCTAATTCTTAGCAAGGCAGCAGATTATATTGTTGAAAAGCAGGAAATAATCCTAGTTAAAACCATATTCAAGGGTGAAAATATTGGTCCAGAACAGCTTACCAAAGAGGTTGAAACCAACAAAGCTAAATACAAACTCATCCTGACAGCATCCATCTTTTTGGTGCTTATGATTGCGGGGACTATTTTTCTCTATTTTATTGAAAATCTAGATTTTGTTGATGCCTTTTATTGTGTTTGTTCCACAGTCACTACTTTAGGTTATGGGGATAAGAGCTTTTCCACCACTGTTGGTCGTGCTTTTGCTGTGTTTTGGATATTGAGCAGCACCATTTGCTTGGCTCAGTCTTTTGCTTATATTGCTGAACATTATACCGAAAAAAGACAAAGGTCCCTTGCAAAAAGGGTTCTTGCAAGAAAATTGTCCCACCTTGATCTTGAGGCAGCTGATCTTGATGGAGATCATGTAGTCAGGTAAATAGAACAAGTATTATAAGTTCATATATATGTAAGCTTATAAGGATTGTTCTTCTTCTCTGTATCATTTGCACCGAGAGATAATAAGTTCATATATGTAACGTCCATTTTCTATAGCATTAATAGATTGCACAAATATTTAGCTTAATTATAAGTCATTAAATGTTCACATTCAACATTTTTCGTTATTTCAGTTCTACAGAGTTCGTTTTGTATAAGCTGAAGGAAATGGGAAAGATCAGCCAAGATGATATTTTAACTGTTCTGGATATTTTTAGACAACTAGATTTTGATCAATCGGGAACACTGACAGAAGCTGATCTCAGATATAACCCTGACTGAAGAGTGAGGTGAATTATTGAAATTTAATCGTCTCAATTAAATTTTCTCGGTTTAAATAAAAGGGATTTATAAAATTAAAGTCAAAGGATGACTTTGTGTTTTTCACTTGTGAGATTGAACACATGATGATTAGCATAATTAAGTGAAACCAGGTACCAGACTCCAGAGTTTTGTGTTATATGGAAATACTTTTTTGATTATGAAGGTGATCGAGGCATGTAGTTTTGATGAGGACATGAAGAAACATTCTAAGGAAACAGTCACTGAAGTCAAGGAAAGACAAGATCCAACAACTTCAAAAGCATGATAACATGAACTAAAGCTAGCAAATGTGTTAGAAAAATAGTAAATACTTTTTGTTTGTAGAAATCTGTCTGTCTACTCTTGATCTTGTTATAGTGTTTTGTGGGAATAACCCTTTGTTAGTTCATAATTACATGCATTTCACTATTTCAACCAAAGCATCCATGAGATGTGGAGTAAAATATTAAATAAAGTGATCATGTCGAGAAGTTCATACTTTTATTTTCTTTCATAGTGCTGATTCATTGTACATGATTGATACAATTGTCACTTAGACCTGAATCTGGATACAAAGAACAAGTTATCAATGAACATTGTTTTGGACATAAAAGGTTAGTAAAACAAAGCTTGAAATATGCACTTTAGAAGTTTGGAGACTCTTCAGTGTGTTCTGGCACGCTTGTTACATAATCCAAGAGTCCTTCACCAGTTTTTCACCGTGTACATGATCTTCAGTTGAGAATTTGGAAACCCCTCCAAAAGCTATTATTGCAGCCAATAAGACCGTAGTGGAAGCAAACAAAGGCCAAAAATACGCCAGAATGGTCATAATTCGTGGTGCTGCATATAGCATCAGGAATAAGGACAGTGAAAATGCTATTGCAATGGTGATATGGTATTTATACTGCACAAGCATTTTTGTAACATCCATGGGAGAGAGAATTGAGGGATAGAGGAAGCAGAATGGAAAGATAGAGTGTGGTTATATCTTGAATAATATTATTGAGTTTGCTGTTTATATTCTGAAGAGATTCTGAGAGCTTGCTTGTTCCATCTGCCACTTATTCTTCTTCTAAAAGCCAAGATGCTTCTTAAACTGTTCTCTATTTTAGACATTCAGCTAAATATATAGAACTAGTGCAAATGAAAAATTCTTCAATTTCCATGAACCTAATATTTATATCAATGTGATATAGTCAGATATAAATGTCATTCCTTAAAAGGTGTATTGGCTTGGCAATGCCAAATTTTGGATTAGAAATGTTGGATGAAGTCTGAGTGAACAGGAAAGGAACATATTCTTATTCTTATTCTGCTTTATGGAGATGTTGTGATGAGGATCAACAAGACAAGAAAACATGAATTGTTGAATGAACATTGGATTGAGGCTAAACTTATTCTTCCTTTGGATTTAAGGTTTCTCTAAACCACACATGAACACTATTCCCCTCATCATTATTTAATGAAAGAAACCCTCAAAAACAATTCTAATGTTTTTTCCCACCCAAACTCAGGTTTGTAGTTATCATGATGATAATCAAGTCTCACATGTGTTAAAGATTAAAGATTATTCATATATACTTTTTTTTCTTCGAATTTGAACTCATATATACAAGCATTGGTTCAGGAAGCCATGGATAAAGGAGTGTGCTATTGTAAACAATATTAAACTAATTATTATTGCTTCAAATTTACCTTCTGAGCTAGGATTTTCCATTTCAATTTCAGACTCTTTTAGAATGTATAATTTAAAATATAAATTTATATTTTAACTTTTAATTTGTATTACCGATTCTACTTGAAAATATTCAATTTAAAATATAAAATAAAAAATACATCCCTCAATTTAAAATATAAAATATATTTCCAAAAAATATATTTTTAGAATATAAATTTTGAATTTAAAATATATGTTTCGAAATATAAAATAGAAAAAACATTCCACATTACAAATTTTATATTTTAAAATGTATAATCTAAAATATAAATTTATTTTCAAACTGTATATTTCAATACAAAATAAAGAATATATTCCAGATTTAGTTGAAATGTATGTTTGAATAAGATAATATATGAAATGATACACAGTTTTATATTAACATTTAAGATCTTTACATAATTTGACATTTGACCCGTAATTAAATTAAAAAAAATTATATTAATTTATTTTTAAAGTGTAGAGATCAAAATATATCAAAAATTCATATAAATACAAATTTTAATTTCATTTCAAAATATTTAACTGAACACTTTTCCTCATTCTCATGTGGCTCTTGTGCTTTCTTCTTATTCAACCTCTCCTGCAGTTTACACTCTGCAATGTGTCTTGCATGATCTTCCACTAGTTATCTAAGCAACTCTGTTTACTCACATTTTGAAAACAGAACAATTTTAGAATATAGAAATCAATTGTAAATGAAAAGAAAAAGGTTTGCGAAGAATCTTAAACTAAAGGAATAAAAAACAGAACATGCTAGTGTAAAAAACACACAGATGAGCGTGCTGCACTTTTCTTTACAGTTCAAGAATGAACAAGACAAACATCGCCAAATTCCTGAGAGAAGACGTATGTTATCCTTTATTAAAAAAAACAAAAAACAAAAACAAAAAAACTGCAATAACTAGTTGGACAATTTGGGAGAGCTTAAAATTATGATTATCCAATCATTTTGGCACCCTCTTGCAATCCAGAATTTGAGAAACTATACTTCTCGGGTTAACAGAAACTGCGAGTGTTTCTTACTCAACATAATCTTCACTTTCCTCGTTTTCACATTTGTATTGTCATTTTCTCTACGAGATACCAAAGGCTCAACAGATTGTGTCAAGTAAGGCACAAAGACGGTAAACCTCCCCAATCTGCAGCCTCCTGCAAACCAGCATGTATAGTTTGAAATAAACAGAGTTCATCATTGTAACTAGCCTTCGAGGCATTCAACTTTCTTTTTCCTCCTTCAAGAAGAGGACCTCTGGTTTCCTTCTTTGGTTGAAACTGAAAATCCCAACAGTTTCCCGTTGGGCATTAATTAGATGAACTTCAGCGTACTTTAAATAAAGACATATGGTTAATTATGTTGGATAAAACAAACGTGAAATTAAGTTGGATAATTGACTTCTTTAAAAGGACAGAAAAGGGTAATTTCCGGCAGAAAAAGTCAATGACGCCATGCACACAAAGGAGGGACTTGAACTATCAAAGTCATAGCATGAACTCCGAAAACCGTAACATTGTCGTTTAACTATTCTTTTTTCACAAAAAATAGTATACATCTTAATCAAATCAAAGTCAATCCCAATCGCTGCCAACATAACTATTTGAAATAAGGCTAGAGTTGTACACATATATATTTAGAAGATATTTACAAATTTCGATATCACTCAAATGCAAATAAACCTGGCCAGTATCCATCATGCTTGAGAATAAATATTACCGTCAGCTCTACATGTAGTCTACAAGACATTCATTATAAAATAATTATATATCTAAATCTAATACAAAAATTCTCCAAAGACAAAGGAAAATGCATAAATCTGCATGGCATATCATTCCTTGAAACAACATAAACAATGGAGAAAAGATGTAGTTGGAATTACCTAAACCCCATAGGCCAATAACATTAATTATGCAGTGACCAGTTCCCTAGACTCCAGCCATGACTTGGCTGCTACCTGTGTAGTCAAAAACCAGCCAGCCTTATCTGGAGCCTCGTGGAATGGAGCGTTGAGTTCGTTTAAATGTGATTCAATTACACTTGCCAAACCTTTTTCCGAATACCTGTGTTTCCCATGACCAGTGTTAATTCCAAGCACTGGTGGAAGATCCTCTCCTGATTCCAAAACCTTGGACAAATCATTTATCCAAGCATGTAACGCAGTAAGCGAAGCTCCAAGCGAGAGACTCTTCAGATGCAGAGACCATTGAGTATGAGACTTGGTCTGTATATCCGTATATATTTCACGCGTCAACCCTAGGTCCAGAAGCTGGCATGCCATGTTCATCAAATTCAGGTTGACACTAAGATCGATCAGAGAATTGCAAAAGGGCTTCTTTACTTCATCAGCAATTGAATCAAAGAGTTCAGAAGCTTCTTTTCTAAACTCTCCATCGCCCTCCTCTAGCTCTTCGATCAAATATCTTACCACAGACCCAAGCTTTGGATTAGCCTTATCCACACAATCTTTTAGCTTGAAAAGTTCTTCTTTTGGTGTTTGGGTCATAACATTCAGAAGACAACCACAGAAACGGTCGTCTGGACTGAGACCCAGATCCAAAAGTTGATAAAACGTCTTCACAACATCATCAGTACGTCCGGCCTTCCCATAGCACTGCACAAGCGACGTCAGAACAAAAATAGTAGGCTCAAAGCCAGATTCAATCATTTCATTCAACATTCTTTCAGCATCTGAAACGTTCCCACTGCAAGAATATATGGTAATCAAGGACGAGAACGTCCAACTGTCACAAAGGCAAGTAGCAGAACTTTTCATGTCTTCGAAAATCTTAAATGCTTCATCAGCAAGACCAAGATCGGCACACATAGCTAAAAGGGTATTGTAAAGATGAGTATTCATCTCCATTCCCTTTTCCCTCATTTCCTTGTAAACAAAGAGAGCGTCTTCGCTATAGCGCCCTCTACCATAGGCTCGCAAGAGAGACGCATAAGTTACCCAATTCGGTGACAATCCATTATTCATCATCTCAGTAAATATACTCTTGGCCTGCCAAGGCCTCTTAGCCCTCCCCATAGCATCTAAAGAGTATTATAAATAACCATGTTTGATTTAACACCAAGAACCTTCATCTCTTGGTAGACATTTAAGCATCCATCGTAATTCCCTGCCAAACCATACATCCTAATCAAGGTAGAGAAGGTAACGGTATCAAGGCGCCAACTCTCGGTCCTTGCACGATCATACAAGCGCAAAGCCATGTCAATGTTACCAGCCCTGCCATAAGCATCAATCATAACCGAGTAGGTAACTTCATCAGGCTCACAACCAAACGATGGCATCTTTTCAAACCACTCGACGGCCTTATGGGGTACCGAACAAATCCTAGCGCAGCTAATAATGGTCGAGAAGGTGACATTATCAGGCCTGACCCCTCGCTGAAGCATTTCATCAAACATCTTCTCGATGGCATCCATATCTCTGTTCTTCCGAAACACCTTGAGAGTGACGTTGTAGAGAATGGCCTCTCTGGTGGGTCTAATCCTACGCTGAAAGTAGCTGAGAACAAAGGGCACGACAAGGGAATTTGACATGTTGTTGATGACAGTTACAGCATCTTGCTCTAAAACCCTACCCCCCAAATTCTTCAAAACCAGAGACACGTCCTCTTGAGAGGGATTGCAAGAGTCCAAGGAGGTGGCGACATTGACAAGAGAATTGTACCTGGCATCGTAGGATTTCCTCTCAAGTTGTTTCGCCCTCGGGCTTCGGGGATTCACCCAAATACGACTACTTTTATAGGAAGAGGTGGAATTTCCCTCCGGATTCCCTTCCGATGGTATCTGTTCGGAAATGGGTTCGTGCAAGGACACCTGGGGAGCATGGAGAAGGGTTTTCGAGTGCAGGGTCGCAGAATGAGAATGAGAGGGTTGAAAAGAAGAGGAAGACAAGTTTCGAAGTTTGAATTTGCGAGAATATGAGGAAGAGGAGGAGGAGGATGAGGGAGAAGAAGAAGAAGAGATGGAGGGGAAATCGTGGAAGAGAGAAGAAGGAGAAGAGCATATATTGTAAGCCATTTTTGCAGCCTATGCTTTGTTCTGCATCGCCTTATCTCCCACCTCACACTACCACCTTCAACAAATATCTAAACAAGAGTGAGACATGAAACTAAGAAAATCAATGGTTTTTTCTAACAATAAAATGTCAAGAATAATATCCATTCGATTTTTTTAATATAAGCTCAATATATACTTGATATTTTTTTTAAATTTGTTTAACATTATGGATCTTTATAATTAAAAAAAAAACTCGAATATATATATCTATATATATCCACATGAATCATATTTTTTTGAAAGAAAACATGAGATATGATACATTTGCTCAATATAAACACATATGGATCATGGGTGCAAAAAGAAATACCCCAAACCCATCCACCCCCATTGACCCATCACTAAGGATATATTATAAGCACGACAGACAAGAACAAAACAACATTAAGAGAAAAAAAATAAGTAATATAAGATTTACATTTACATGCTTCCACCTATCTTTTTATATTTACGGAAGCGCTCAAATACATTTCATTCCAACTAAACCATTTTCAAGTTTTTAAAATCTATTTGACCAACCAATCTTGCAACAAAAATAATTAATAGAAATCAAAATAAAATATGATAAATTAAAGGACTTTTTTCTTCTTTGATTATTTTCATCATATATTCAATTTCTCCTTCTTCTTTTTTCTTAATGGTAGTATTTTGTTTTTGAATTATCTGAAAAAAAATTAAGTATTTATTCAAATAAGTAAAATAAAAGATAAAATATGTTTTTAGTTCAAAATTGAAATTTATTTATATAGGAAAATTTTATATTTTTTAATTTTTTAATTTTAAAAATAAATAAATATTTTTTTTTAATTTTTATTTTTTTAATATTAACATTTAAATTATTTATCTTATCTAATATATTTTTTCTTAATGTTAATTAAAACAATATCTCTCACATATTAAAAATCTATTTTATTGTTTTAAGTTTTTAAAAATTTCAAAGTTTTAAACAGAAAAAAATTAATTTTGTATCAAAATTCAAATACTAAAATAATATTTAACTGTAAAATAAAATAGATTATGGTGTAATAGTTAGTATTAAGGATGTAGTATTCAATAAATATATTCTTTATTTATTATTTATCATTGGGTCCAAGCAGTGGTTTGCATAGGGTGCCACGTTTGATGGGTATTTTTGTCATTTTACAGTTGTTTAAAAGTACTAATAATCATGCTGCCACATACGATAAACCGTACCAATTAAAGTTTCCTCTGCTTTGCTTTTTGGAAAAAAGGCCTAAAGCCTGAAAGCTATCATTTTGGAAAATATGTTATATTTTATCAATTTTTAAAAGGAGAAATAAAAGGAAAGGAAATAGACTTTTTTTAGACCAATGGAAAGAGAAAATAAATTAAAAATTAAAATTAAATGTTTACTTTTTTTTTATAGAGTGTAGATATATGAGAAATATAATAAAAATTGTAAAGAAATGGTGAGAATAAAATCATGGAAATAAGTTAGGTTAGAATTTGATAAGTCTAACACTTATTTGTATTTATTTACTCAATACATATTTTTTCTTAAACTTTAATAGTCACCTATTTAAAAGTCAGCTATGTCTTAAGTATAGGTTTATATCACATGATTTCATTGAAATACGTTACGAACAAGCAAATAAAATCAATAGGCCAACCAATTGAAAACGAAGATCGAATATTGTCTATCACAAAAATTATTCTATGCTCTTTAAAGATTAAATAAAATAAGAAAATTTAATTTGTAGACAATAATAAATCGTAAGTCATCATCTCACCAGATAATGTATAAATAAAGACAAAGTTTTATAAATAACAATAATTAAGCTTCTATTAAATTAATTCAACACACCTTTACCTTTCTAATGTTACAGTCCATACTATTTAAATTTTGTAAAAAAAAAGTAATTTGTTTACATTACTTTACTTTGATCAAAACATAAATATTATATTATGTAAAATATATATATATATATATAAAATATCAGAGACTCTCGTTGAAATCATCCATTTAAAAAATTTATCATATTTACACATGTAAATCTCTCTATATGATAATCATTGCAAAGAAAAAAATATAAACAAACACAATAACAAAATAATGTAAGCTAATTATAATTTTTATTATGCACATATTATAAATTTTACAAAGTAAAATCGTATTTATTACTTACAACATAAAACCATGCATTATTATTTAAACACAAACAAGCTACATACATGATATTCTAGACTCAATATCTAAATTTATACATTAACTTAGATAAAAAAAAACCTTACACATGTTATAAAAGTGAATTAGAGCAAAGATCCTAACTATAACATCTTTTAATCATATACATAGCCATATAGACCTACATACAACCCGAAAAGAAAAAATCTAAAGGTGATTTTAATAGAATGAACTTTTGTTAATACATACTTATTTATAACCTTAACATTTTATCATTAGAATATTTTAGTGTTATAGGTTCTCACATATATAATTTTATTCATTTGATTTTTGTTCCATTTTTACACTATTGTTTATTTAAGACAAGTTAGAAAATATTTAATGGATATTATTTTTGGTATTTCTTGTAGTAAGAATTTTATTAAAAATAAATAAACAGAAACACATTTCCATTTACATTTAACACTAACGTAAATGATATACTTTGGGTTGCTGATATTGAAAGGAGAGTGCGAAGTTTCATAAGGTTAATAAATATTCTAAAGCGTCTAACCACAGTGCTTGAAATGATGAAAAAAGTTGGCAGTGATTAATTAGGAAAGAAGAAATTTGGTAGCTAATAATTTAATGCTGATTGATCTGGTTTGAACCATAGGAACTGTTGTGAACAACATAAACTAGACATTATCTTCAGACGAAAGCAACTTTTATCACTTGGATGGAGATTGCCAAATCCCTTTCACTTCAGCCATAAGAAACCATTTCAAGTTTTATTTTTCCTCCTTCTCTGTTTAAAGAGGCAAAATTAAAGTATATGTGTTTTGGATCGATGGTGATTCCGCGTATATGGATCCATACCTATCTATTTATACAAATTACATCATAAGTTGTTGGGTAGGAAAGAAAAGAACATGGTTGCCAACTTGTCACTGTCCGATGAAGTCATTGTTCAGTAACCACTAAAGCATGAGCAGGCAAAGCGTATTCAACTTTCTCTAAAAGACAATGTGCAATAACATCATTTAATCGTCACCTTCTTCACCCAAAATTCCCCCAGCAAAATACCAAGTGAAAAAGAAGAATTTCCTAATGTAGATACAAACAACCAGTGTCATTCTTATTTATTTTTTTTGTTGTTTGTAACCAGAAACCAACAAGAAAGAATTTCTTAGGTTTACTTTCATAAGAAATCGAGCATCACCATTCATGATAATAACTGCAAAATTCAGTAACTGAAGAAAATGGAAATAATTGAGAGTCTTTATCATGACACTGACCTAATTATTCAATATTATTGGTGGTGTTATTGCAGTTAAAAAGTTACCTTTGTTTTGTCAAAAAAGCATATTGATAATTCAAGGTTGTGTCGTTGTTATATAGAGATTAGCCGCCCACCATTTAATTTGAAGCCCCACCGGCACCAAATGCAATGGAAACTGACTTTTACCAGAGAAACTTTATTAATCAAGACTTGTGAACATGTAAGATATTTCAGGTAACATGTAATAGAATTGTAAGTAATTTGTACTCACAAAAGACAAAGAAGATTATTATTCCTTGGATTGATCATTGCATATGCATGAGCGGCACAACACAGGTCACAGAATCGATGAATAAACAGAAGGTGATCGTGGAGATGACGATCACATAATTGAGCAGGCAGAGGCGTTATCTTCACAGAAATATTCATCGCAACGGCTCACGTAACAGGGCCTGCACCCACCGTAACTGTCATAAATAGGTCTTCCATAACAGACCTCATAACATGGTGGTGGCCTACCGTGCCCATGAAAGCATGGCCCACCTCCCTGACCTTCATAGCATGGTACACAGCATACTCCGATCGGAACCGGCCTTGGCGGCGGCGCTGGCACCGGACAAGGCACCGGCAATGGAGCGGGCTGAGGCACCGGCTCTGGACGGGGCGGAGGCACCGGCTCTGGACGGGGTGGAGGCACCGGCTCTGGACGGGGCGGTTTCGGTTTCGTCGCGGGAGGGGGCTTAGGCTTCTCGGTCTCGGGTGGTTTGGGCTTGGGCGGTTCGACGATTTCAATGCTTTTGATAGTCCCACATCCTTTGCAGCAAATCTTGTCCCTCAGCTTCTCAGGGTTACAGCATACCACCGTTATGGTGACGATGTCATGCTTCTCGTCATAAAACTGGTCTCGAATTTCTCTTGTTCACAAAATTTTCAACACCCCAAAATCAACTCAGTTTGATTTTCTTTTCATTCACTAACCACACTGTTGGTGAATTGATTATTTACTTTAGTTTTGTAAATCATTCCATATTGAGCATGGAAGTTTTCAGTAGCAGAACAATAACAGTAACGCAAAATTAATTAAAAAAGAAAAGAAATATTGAGAACTTGGCACTCACGAGGGAATTTGCAGAGAATTTTCTTGACCTTCTTGTAGCATTTGTGGCACTGGAGATCGACCTTGAGTCTCATTACGGTGACCTGATCAATGAACGTGATCGATTAGAGAAATTAAGAATTTGAGTTGAATAGTGATGAAGAGTATTGAATTGATTGGGATGAAATTGGAAAGAAGAAGAATTGAGGCATGTGAATGGAAGTACCTTTTCAGCCATGGGTGGGAAGTATGAGATGAAAAAGAAGTGTGAAAAATAAGGTATGGAAATGAGAGGGGGAAAGGGAAGAAGGGATGGAGGAGGGTTAAGTAAGGAACAGGTGAAAGAGAAACCAATACGATAAGAACACGTAGTGTAACTGAATGATATGTACTACGTTGGAAATTGTCGTTGTATGGAGGAGCAGTGCAGCCAGAACTAGCCTTGCCGACTCTGCAATTCACCTCATCGCTTTCTGCATATTTTCACTCTTTTTTAATATTTTTAGTTTTATACTGTGTACATTTAAAATAATTAAATTTATTTTGCTTATGCTCAATAATGATTGTGGGCTTAGACCTTCCTATCTTCCATGTCTATCCAAACTAGTTTACCAAATCCTGTCATTTATTACAGTACTTGAGTTATCAATTTGCCAAACCTTTGGCTGCAAGGGAATAGAAAAACAGAGAGAACATACAAATTTTTCTTTACAATTTTTTGTTTATATAGTAACAAATATTTCGTTGTTAGTATAAAACAATATCTTAATTAATATATAAAATGATAAGTAGTTTTTATTATTTTAATTAAAGATACCAAAATATTATTATTATTATTATTATAACTTGTATTGATGATTGTGACAATCTTTTGTCATGATAAATGAAAATATGAAAGACATGGAAACTACCCCAGACTCCAAAACAGGGCATCAATCAAAAAACAAGAAACATTAATGGAAAATTCCAGTGAATTGAATGATACATTACACAAACATCATTATATTACTTAAAAGACTCACTCAATTACACTGGAAGAGACAAAAGACTACGATTCACACAATGGCAAACTCACTGACTTTCTCAATTTCAAGAAAACAAAACCATCCTACAAACTTGACCACAATCATCTTCAGAGCATGACTAAAAATATCAGTTATAGCCAAATGTAACAGCATGAGCAATTAGTCATTTACTGGTTCTACCTCTTCTTGTTGACTTACAGAATGCTTGTTCGAATAAATAAATAAATTCCAAAAGGCATGTTGAGATAAGGCAGTAGCTCGATTCAAAATAACTGTAACTGAATACAAGTAAATGCTGTTTATATCATAAGCTGTATCTTATGCTTGTTTTTAAGACTGATCAGAATGAGTGATACCTTCTCTATAGCAATCTCGGCAGCAGATTGCTCTGCATCCTTCTTCTTTTTAAAGGTCCCTGAAATGACAGAAAGTTCTGGAAGCTGTAATGTGCAACGATAAAGGCAGGGACCCATTGTGGAATACTCAATCCAGGACATTCAATTTGATGAACCTCCTTCACTTCCTCTACCACATAGGAAGCCTTATTGCCAAAATTTTGGTGTATTATGGCCTTAGGTGTAAGGGTTGCTTTTTTGTGTGAAACAACAATATGTTCCCCAGTCTCCATGACAAAAAGCTCAGACCATCCACTAACCTAGAAAATCCAAAAAAAAATAAATAAATCAACAAGAACTTGTTTTATTGCAACACACTTCAAACTGGGCATCATACTAACAATAAATTACTTTTGAAGTGGTTATTAGCATATACAGAATAAATACAAACCACAGACATTACCTTCGCATTTTCTTTAAAGGGATAGTAAAATATTTAACTGAAGGATGTTTGAAAAGCATTAAACTAAAACCTAACTTTTTCTGTAATCGGTATTTGGAAGGCGAGGGGAATCTAACCCCTAAGCATCAATTCTTGTTAATCCAAATTAACATTTGCAGTAAACTCCCAAATATATATTCACCAACAAAAACACATCAGAATTCGTAGTTTTACACACTCTCCAATATTAACTATAAAAGGAAACTAAAAATCGATCATTACGTACTCGATTACCAGCGTAAAGAAACCCAAGCAAAGAAGCATGCATTTATGATGAAAGTAATAAAAGCAAATGACACGAAGGAAACTAAACGCGGAATACCTAAGCGAATGCGAGGGAAATAAGAACAGAGGAGCAAGTTGAGGACGTAAGAGTGGTTGAAAGCATATACATTTCAACATTGAAAAAGAGAAAGAGAACAATGAACGAAAGAAAGAAAGAAAAAGAAAGAAATGAGAACCTTGGTTGAGTGAGCAATGGGGTTTGTTTGTAATGGGGAGGAAAATGAAGGATTGTTGGAAAGTATGAGTGAAGTGATGGAGAAGAAAAGAGAAGAGAAGAGGAAAAGGTTTTGTTTTCCTTTCAAATGGAGTCAGTGGCAATTGCGAACCGAATCATGCCTCTACGCGTGGTCGCGTGCTAACTACTTGCTTCATAAGTTTTTTATTGACTGTGAATATATACAGACAGGTCAAAACACCTAAACCATGTTGGTGTCTGCAAACTTTTTCTAAAATAAAATTAATTAAAAAGTATTATTTAAATTAGTTAAAACATATTTATATTCAATTTTTTTATCATAACAATGTAATAAAATTATTATTATTATTATAGATACAAAAATAAATTTAAATAACTTTTATAATTTTACTATGGTAATTTTTTAGATGAATATTTTATTATAAATAGATATTTTAGTTTAAAAGAATAGTGAAGTATAATAATAAAAAACCAAAAAACAGTTACATTTTAAAAGTAACAACCAGGATAAAATTAATAAAATAATTATTTATATTTAAAATAATATTAAAAGAGTAAAATTAGAAATAAAATGTATATATTAAAAGAGAGAATTTAATTTATATAGTAGTATAGATAGTATAGATAATTATATAAAAAAAATTAATTTTTATTAGTCGTTTTTTTTGTAATGAAAATTAAAAAAAAATAACTATAGAATATATAAATACTAATAAATAAGAAGGACTAAACTAGTGCAAATAATAAATGTTGTGTCTTTTGGACGAAGAAGAGAGTAAAACAAATGAAAGAAAAGAATAAAAAGAGTGAAAAGTT
Organism: Vigna reflexopilosa; assembly: GCA_027742785.1. Lineage (NCBI taxonomy): Eukaryota > Viridiplantae > Streptophyta > Magnoliopsida > Fabales > Fabaceae > Vigna > Vigna reflexopilosa. The sequence goes on along the minus strand of JAFNIE010000680.1, from coordinate 8,739 downwards.
AAATTATTTAAAGTAAGAAAGAAATTGTTAGTACATATTTAAAAAATAACTTGTAAAATAAATTTTCAAAATTCTTTTAATATAAAAATAGTTTTAAAAATAATTATAAATTAAAATAAAAGCTATGCAGAGTGAAAACTTATTGAGATCAATGTTGATTAGTTACCTGTAGCTCATTTTTTATTAATAAATTAAAATAAAAGTGATTATAAAATTTAATAAATAAAAACAATATTTTTAAAATAATAGCATATCAAAATAAATTATTATATAAGTTATTAAAATTCAAATTTATTTAGCTTATTTATTATTTTAATATTTCTATTTTAATTATAATTATTAATAAATTATTAACTTACATAATTGATTGTAATTTTATTCATAATCCATTATATTAGTAAGTTTCTCCTCTTTTATCATATATTTATCATTAACTTTTCTCGATTTCTGTGTATATTACATTTTGGTTTTTATACATTCTTTTACTTTTGGAGTAAATGGCGAATCGGTCTTCAAATTCAAACAAATAGTAAATGAGTTCATTTTCCCATTTGCTAGACATGGAGAATGAGCTACAGGGTAACTAATCAACATTGATCTTAAGTAAATTATTTCTTAAAACCATTAAAACTAAGATTAATGTTCATTTTGAGATATTATTCATGAAATTTTGGATATTAAGGTGCAATTTAATTTGCTTGATACCATGAGATATGTTTCATTTAAATGTCATTTATTAATTGATGTGTATGAGAATTTGTTTGATGATTTTCCTAAAATGTAGGCAATAAAGGTGAATTTCAGAGTTCAAATTGAGATGAAAGTCCGATGTTCAAATAAAGATGGAATTGATTATCCATGTGTTGAAATTTACTAAGTTTTTAATTTTTTTTCTCTATAACTTTTTATTTTCATTGATATTGTTATTGATTGTACATTGACGTAGTTTATTATTCTAATTCAATTTAATAAATGTTGGTGTTATAACTTTTGATTTTAACTTTATAATCTCTTAAATTTATGAGTTTTGTTGGATATATGGGTCATGATAACATGTTCTTATGCAAGACCCTTTGGTGCTCGTGATAAAATAAAACTAGCATTATGACTTTTCGCACTTTTTCCTGAACAATCAAGAATTGCAACCTTGATTTGAGGCAAGTTGATCAATAAGAAGCTCTAACTTCAAAAGTTCGAAGAGTTAGTAATTGTTGGTCTTTTGTTAGAGATTGATTATCGAAAACATTCAATATCAATAAAATAGAAATTCAACTCATTAGTAAAAGATACAGTATCAATAAAACAAATTCAACTCACATAATTGAAATAATCTCAAATCAAAACCAAACAATAAATTTATGAATTTTTATTTTTATATGGTGTTTAACTTTCTCATTTTTACTCAATGTGAAACTTAAGCTTACTTAGATTTCCAACATAGAAGGAAGCTTATACGAAGAAAAAAGCAAATTCATCCATGATAAGGTTTTTGTTTTGGAAGAAGATACTTATTAGATAGTGTATTGTATGTTTGTCCGGTCAAGCTCGGATGGTCAATCATCAATTAAACGATCTAACTCCAAAGACTGGTGACTTTCTGGACTGATCACTCTAGGTCGAGCTTCTTTGGGTCGAACTCTTATGGACTAACCACTCTAAGTCGAGCTCCTCTGGTTCGAGCTCCTCAAGATCGACCACTCTAAGTCGAGCTCTTCTAGGTAGAGCTCCTCTTGGTTGAGCTCCTCTAGGTAGAGTTCCTCTTGGTCGAGCTCCTCTAGGCTGACTACTCTTGGACAACAACTCGGGGACGAGCTCTTGTGAGTCGCTGCTCTGACAGGCCACTCAAGGCTATCCTCTTGGACATCACCTTGTAGCCAATGAAGAATCAATCTATTAATGTTTACATGGTTGGGTTGTGATTAGATCGATAAAACCATAAAAGCCCATAACAACTACTATAAATAAAGTTCTAAGGTATAACTTTCATATACATGCACATAACATGCATCACTATATTAATGGTTAACTGATCAGTCATCTACTAACTCTAGAATTGGAGTACCTTCTACGGGTACCATCCAAGCAAACTTTGGACAACATGAAAACTGAGCAGTTACCGACCCACCACTCGTGCAACCACAAAACACAACAAGGGCACCAAAACGGTAAGGACAAACATGTCAAAACTCAACAATATTCAATGATGGAGACTGTCAACAAGTTTGGACCCTACCATTTTGAAACATTTTGGTGCCCATTGTGGGATCGAACGAGCGTCTCTCATTACTCGCATTGTAATCACAAGAAACTAGATAAGTGGTATACTAGAAGAAGTCTATAAGACCCTTGAAAATAGTTGTAATTAAAATTCTAGATTTTTTTTGAAATAAAATAATAATTTTATGAATAATGCTATAGTAAAATGCTACAGTAAAATACGTATAGTGCTACAGTGAAATATGTACAGTGCTACAGTAAGAATACCTTGTGAATCATGTGTTGCTACAGTACTGCTACAGGAAAAATGTAGTACAATGAATTGTAGTATAGCTACAATACTGCTACAGTAAAATGTAGTACAACTACAGTACTGCTACTGTAACCCAAACTTCAACTATAAATAGGGGTGAGAAATGAAGTTTTGGGGGAGTGGGAGGGAGAATGAAATTGAGAAAGACTTTCGTCGAAAAAAAGGAGATATTAGGACTAGAATCTGAGTTGTAGAGAAGGTAGCAAGAGCTTTGATGAGTGCATATTTATGCCCACATTTATGCTTTAAAATTCAAATTTTTGATGGGATAATTGTGCTTAAATGGTTGATTTTAAGTAAATTTGTGATGATTGGAATTGTTGGGTTTTGGGAAATAAAGAGACGTAAAAAGTGAGTTTTAGTGCATAAATTATTCTTGGATGTTCTAATGTTTATTTGTGTAGCTGAGAATATAAATTTTATTGGTCCAAATGGCAATTCAAGGCCCAAAATCAGATTTTATTTGGAAAATTCAAAAGGGATTAAAGTGCAAATAGAGGAAATTTCAGGGTATTTGTGCAATTTTGGAAAGTCAGAAAATCTAAAAGATAAAATTCAGTTGTTGAATTTAATTTGGGAATATAAACAGAAAATATCTTCCAAATAATTTTATCATTATCTAAATCTTTTAGTTATTTGGAAGATATAGGATATAAGATAATTAAGTTAATATATATCAAATATTCTTTAAAACTGATTTAATCTAATGAATATTTGAAAGATATAATATATCAACAGAAAATATCTTATCAACAAACTATTCAGAGTCCAAGCCCAATCAAGCCTATATAAAGAGACCCAAGGGAGGCAGAAATGGGGACTTCACTTCATATTTTCATTCTCTCATACTCCTCTCATTTTTCTTTCATCTTGTATTCAACTCCATTCATGGAGAGCTAAGCATCTAGGGCTATTATGGTGTAATTCCATTATGGATTCTGAGGTTAGATTGATGTAATACGATTGTTTATTTTGATTATTGATTTAAGTTGCTCTTTCTCTATGTCTTTCATCTCTCTATCTTGTTAAAAGTAAAGATTTTTGCATCATAATGTGTTTGAATCTACATGCATATTGATTATATGAGTTCTAGGGTTTCTAGGTTTAATTGAGAATTTACTTTGATTTAATTTAGGAACTTTCATATGATTAAATGGTTTTTACTATCAATTGAGAATGTACTTTGGTTGATTAGTAATAATTTCAACTATAATCAATTGAGAATTTACTTTGATTGATTAGCTTTTAATTTGGTTAGGAGATTTAAGAATAGACATGATTAAACACAATAAAATTTGATTGAGAATGTACTTGGTTAAATTTATTGTGAATAATCTAGAAAGGTTTTGCATTTGATTGAGAATTTACTTTGGTTAAATGCATGATCGCCCTCAAATTAATTAAGAATGTACTTTAATTAATTTGAAACTTGAATAATATTCAATTGAACAATTATCTGTGAATAACTGATGATGAATCTATCTTGGAAAAGCAGTGGAATTAGCCTATTTCATCATAACTGTTTTTAAGTTTCTTATTTATTCTTTAAACATTCTTAAACCATTACTTTTATTCATAAGCATTGCATAACATTCATAAGAGTCAGATATTCGAAAGCAATTCTGTGTTCGTTGGGAGACGACTCAAGGTTACGTTAACCCTATCTACTTTCTTATATACTACTTGGCAATACTGAAGTTGCCTTTAAAAGTAGTATTAATTTGATAGCTTCAACGACAGCATATCAAGCTTCTAAAGAGGTGTTCTTCATCCAAGAAGGAGCGAGAATCAGGTAAGAGGAGCTAACCTTGAGTCTTTTATTTTTTTTTTTTGTATGATCTAAAATCTTTAAGAAGTTGTCTAACCGGCTATGCCTGATTCAACTTCTTGTTTTCCCAGGACTTTTATTGTGTTTTTTTATTGCATTTTTTTGGAAGGATAAGAAGTTATCTAACCAGCTATGCTAGATTCAACTTCTTAGTTTCTCATAATATTTATATTATGATATTTTATTATTGTTAATTTATTTTGTAATATATTCATTTTGTATAAAATCTGTGATGAATACATTTTATTATGTTGAATAAGTAAAGTATAAAATTGTGGGAGTAAATACTCAATCAAATTGTGAAATTTAAAATTTTGATCATGTCTTTTTTTCCAAAGCTATCTTACAACTCTAATTGCTACTTAGTCTATCGTTACATCAATATGGAAATTTAATATATAGTTTATAAGACATAGAAATTAACTTTAAACATCATAATCTTTAATTTGAGAATTGTACTTAGAGGAAATAATATTAAAATTTTAGGTAGAATGACCATCACTTTATTTCTATCTCTAATTTATATCGAAAAAAATCTAAATTCCCCTTCTTTTGTCGATAGATTAAGTTGGAAATTTTGATAAATGATTCCAGAAATATATTACTATATTTTGACCACTCGGATTTGTAACTAGATGTTTGTACCTGGAGAAATTAACTCCGCAATTTTTATAGAGGTGACAACCCAATTGAATAATGTTTTCAAGTTGTATGAATCTCAATCTCTAACTAGTTAACCGTTAAATTAACCTAAAATTTAGATATGTAATTCCTAAGACATGTTGATGTATTTTGACTGTTCCATTTTTTTAAAAACTAAGTGGTGTTTATTAAGGATCTAAATTTTATGTTCTTGAAATTATGGATGCAAAATTTCAAATTTTCACTTTATTAATGATCGAACTGAAATTTTTACCCAAGATTATTGGTAAATTATGATTCAATTTACCAGTTTAGATCCTAAATGTGGAACTTGTATTAAGAACAAATGTTTTTTGTAACGTCATAAAAAAATTTGGTTGATCCATAACCTTTGATTGGTGAAATTATGTTGAGTTTGTACTCGTTATGGGAAAGATAAGATTATAAGAAGAGTATGATATATGACAATAGGTTTATTTTATTTTGGATATTGACACAAAAATGGATTATTATCAATTTATGATTAGAGAACGAACATGATTGAGTTAAGTGGATGAGAAGATATGATTTGTTGAAATGTTCAGGTGAATATAAGAAATCATTAATTATGAAATGATGTTTACTACCGAGAATAGTATATTTGGTTTATACCATGAGACCTTAATATGAGTAGAGTAATACATGAGGTTTATGAAAGCAGGCAAAGAGTGGTCTGACCATAAGGTTTTGATATAAAAACAAGTCTTCATGAAGATCTTCCTACAAAAAGAACACTTGAGACTTGACTTTGAGACATCATCAAAATTTCTGGTCTTTAGCTTTATGCTAACAATCTTCCCCTTTTTTATGATGATCAAAAATATTTTAATTTAAAGCTTTTTGTAACATGTACTTATCTGTAACTCATACATAACTTAAAGGAGAGAGATTAGTAGATAAGAGATAAATATAATCAAGCCTTTAAACATATTTCTCCTCCTTTTTTATCATTATTAAAAAGGCGCTATGTATGATTAAATAATTTCTCCCCCTTAATATAAAACTCCTTCTTGAATATAAGTAAAAAAAAATAAGGCAAAACAAATAAATAATAGTTATCATAATTTTTATTAAAGGGAAACATGAGGCATAATTCAAAACATAGTAAATATAATAAATTTAGAAATCATAACAAATAAATAAAAGAAGTGTAAAGAAGTATTCCTCCTTATTGAATAACTTAAACAAAATTAAACTACCCTGAATCCTTAAGGAAGAAGGAGAAAAAGCTTTAAATTTTTTTTTTTCATTCTAAAACCTCCCCCTTAATTTGACAAACCATACTTTGTGCACACCCAAAAGCTTCTTCCTTAATTTTGAAATAACCTGCAAAATAAAGAAATAATATTTTGGTACCCAAAAATACTTATTTGGGTCCTTTGGGTTACTTACACAAATATTTAAATTATTTTATAACCCAAGTAAACTCTCCACTTGAAACACCATAATGTTTTATTCTACATTTATTTGATGTATGACCTTTTTCATGCAATAAAAACAAGTAACAACATTTGAGTTCTTATAAGTAGTTCCTTCTTTTACCCAAACTCTATGGGTTCTTTTATATTTATTTTTATTTCTATTTTTATAATTATAATCATGATTTGATTTTAATTCTTTAAATTTTTTCTTCAATTTCTTATGAGCATTATCTAATTTCTCTGATTCAATTAATAATTCTTTATATGTGTTAAGTAATTCACTTTCACTATAATTTGAATCTTCATAATCGCTAGAGGAACTTACTTGATTTTTAGAGAGGTCATCAGCCATTCAACATAGCTTGCTCATCAGAGTCGCTTGAGCTTGTTGTAGATTCATTGTCTTCCTCCCATGCAATACATGCCTTCTTTTTCTTAAAGAATTTCTTTTGGCCTCTTTCTTCACCATTCTTTGGATTTGGACAATCTGCCTTCATGTGTCATTTCTTATCGCAATCATAGCAACGATAATTTGACGAAGATTCCTTGTTTTCCTTCATTTTGCCTTTGAATCTTCTTCTTCCTTTGAACTTCATGAACTTATTAAATTTCTTAATGAAGAGACCCATTTCTTCATCTTCCTCAGAGTCGTCATCTTCCTTAAGACTTTTATCAAGATTTGCTTTGAATGTCAAAGTCTTTTTCTTTCCTTTTTCGTTATCCTCGTTCAATCTTTCGAGATCTAGTTCATGTTCTCTTAACTTACCAAACCATGCAGCCATTGACATGGTGTTGAGATTTTGTGACTTACTGATTGTCGTCACCTTTGGTTACCAAGACCTGTCCAAAGATTTAAGAACTTTTATATTTAATTCCTCATTTTCAAGGACTTACCTAACCCAATGAGATGATTCACAATATGCGTGAAGCTTTTATGGACATCTATAATTGTTTCCCTTTGCTTCATGTGGAACATCTCATACTCTTGGATTAGAGTGTTTCTTCTAGCTCTTCTAACATCATAGCTCCTTCATGGGTGACTCTTAGCGTCTTCCACATTTCTTGAGCCTTTTTACATGTTGAGATCCTATAAAACTCATCAACAGTTAGAGTAGATGATATAATATTACGAGCTTTAACATCAAGTTGGAATCTTCTTCTATCTTCAGCATTCCATTGTTATCACGGTTTGGGTTCTTGCAAATTTTTAATAAGCATAGTAGGAACAAAAGGACAATTAGTGACAATTTCCCAAATTTCACTATCAATAGATTCCATTTTCACTTTCCAAAAAGAATAGTTTTCTCCAATAAACAACGAAGGTATATTGATATAGGCACCCTCATTTTGAATTACTATCAAAGCAAGCTCTAATACCAATTGTTAGAGCAGTGCAACGGAATGGTTAACACTTTCAACAAACCAAGGAGGGTGAATTGTTTTCTTATCTCAAATCATTCTTTTTATAAATTTTCTCGTAAAAAAAATTCCTTTAAACAATTTAAACAAATTTAAAGAGTAAGGAAGAGAGAAATTGCACAGGTAATTTTTATCCTGGTTCGGATGAAGCAGATCCTACATCTAGTTGTTAATCTCAACCAAGAATTAAAGCTTTACTAGCACAAACCAACAAAATGTTACAGTCACAAAGAAAATAAACAAGTTGAAGCTTAGAACACCTCTCTTGTTACCCCAAGAGATGAAAGTCACTTTTCCTGTAACCCACAAGGGATGAACACCTTCTCTGAATCTTCACAAAGGATGAACACCTCCTCCGAATGTTTCACGAAGGATGATAGGCTTTTAACTCAAAAATAGAAACAACACTCAATCACACTTCCTATGAAAGTTCTCGATCTATGCCAACAACAACAACACTCAATCACACTCACTATAAAAGATCTAACTCTATGCCAATAGCAACAACTTTCAATCACACTCCCTGTAAAAGTTATCGCTATACACCAACACGCTAAGTTCTCAAAGCCACGACATAAGGGTTCAAAAAACCCTAGAACACTTATCACTACACACTGCATATAAGATTTTCCGAAATAAACTTATTTCGTATTTTGTATTTCGTATTTTAGAATGAGAGTCTCAATCTAATTTATAGAGATATCACTTAAGGATACCTCCAAAAATTCGTTGTCAACTAATTAACATGTGATAGTCAATTATCTAATTATGGTAATTGATTATGCATTTAATGAATGCACAATAGTAAAAAACTTGCTTAGAAATTCACATAATTGCTCATGATAATCAATTATGGCAAG
>JAFNIE010000679.1:0-27022 GCA_027742785.1 Vigna reflexopilosa | reverse complement strand
GTTGCTCCACTTCGTCCACTTAGTCAACTTAGTCAACTTAGTCCACTTCGTGAACTTCGCCACTTCATCCGCTTCGTCCACTTAGTCTACTTCGTCCACTTCTTCCACTTCGTCCATTTCGTCACTTCGTCAACTTCCTCCACTTCCTTCAGTTCCTCCACTTCCTCCAGTTCCTCCACTTCATCCACTTCCTCCACTTCGTCCACTTTGTCAACTTAGTCCACTTCGTCCACTTCGTCCACTTCGTCAACTTCCTCCACTTAGTCCATTTCGTCCACTTAGTCCACTTCGTCTACTTCGTCCGCTTAGTCCACTTCGTCAATTAGTCCACTTCGCCAACTTCTTCAACTTCATCGACTTCGTCATCATCATCCACTTTGACTCCTTGCTCCACTTCCGGCACTTCCTCCCCTCCCTCCGCTTCTTCCACTTCGTCCACTTCGTCCCTTTAGTCCACTTCCTCTACTTCCTCCACTTCGTCCACTTCGTCAACTTCGCCACTTCATCAACTTCTTCTACATTGTCAACTTCTTCCACTTCGCCCAGTTCGTCCGCTTCCTCCACTTCCTCCACTTCGTCCACTTAGTCCACTTCGACATTTCGTCCACTTCGTCAACTTCATCCACTTCCTCCACTTCATCCACTTCGTCCATTTAGTCCACTTTGTCCACTTCGTCCAGTTAGTCCACTTCGTCCAACTTAGTCCAATTTGTCTCCTTCGTTCACATCGTCCACTTCGTCAACTTCCTCCACTTCCTCCACCTCCTCCACTTCCTCGACTTCATCCACTTCCTCCATTTCGTCCACTTCCTCCACTTCGTACACTTCGTCCACGTCGTCCACTTCCTCCACTTCGTGCACTTAGCCCACTTCGTCCACTTCGTCCACTTCGTCCACTTCGTCAACTTACTCCACTTCGTCCACTTAGTCGACTTCGTCAACTTTGCCACTTCGTCCACTTCGTCCACTTTGTCCACTTCCTCCACTTCCTCAACTTCGTCCACTTCGTCCACTTCGTCAACTTCCTCCACTTCGTCCACTTCCTCTACTTCCTCCACTTCGTTAACTTCGTCCACTTCGTCCACTTAGTCCACTTCGTCAACTTTGTCCACTTCCTCCACTTCGTCCACTTACTCCACTTCGTCCACCTAGTCCACTTCGTCCACTTACTACACTTCGTCAACTTTGTCCACTTCGTCCACTTGGTCTACTTCCTCCACTTCGTCCAACATAATCCACTTCGTCAACTTTGTCCACTTCGTCCACTTCCTCCACTTAGTCCACTTAGTCCACTTAGCCTACTTCGTCAACTTAGCCCACTTCCTACACTTCGTCCACGTCGTCCACTTCCTCCACTTCGTGCACTTATTCCACTTCGTCCACTTCGTCAACTTAGTCCACTTCGTCCACTCAGTCGACTTCGTCAACTTTGTCCACTTCGTCCACTTCCTCCACTTCGTCCAATTCGTCCACTTCGTCCACTTCCGCCACTTCGTCCACTTAGTCCACTTAGTCCACTTCCTCCACTTAGTCGACTTCGTTAACTTGGTCCACTTCGTCCAACTTAGTCCACTTCGTCCACTTTGTTCACTTCGTCCACTTAGTCCACGTAGTCCAGTTAGTCTACTTAGTCCACTTAGTCCACTTAGCTACTTTGTCCACTTCGTCCACTTCGTCCACTTCCTCCACTTAGTCCACTTCTTCAACTTAGTCCACTTCGTCCACTTCGTCAACATCTTCAACTTCGTCCACTTCGTCCACTTCCTCGACTTCCTCCACTTCCTTCTGTTCCTCCACTCCCTCCAGTTCCTCCACTTCGTCCACTTCGTCCACTTCCTCGAATTCCTCCACTTCCTCCACTTCGTCAACTTAGTCCACTTCGTCCTTCGTCCACCTCGTCCAACTTAGTCCACTTCGTCCACTTTGTTTAGTTCGTCCACTTCGTCCACGTAGTCCACTTAGTCTACTTAGTCCACTTAGTCCACTTAGCTACTTCGTCCACTTCGTCCACTTTGTCTACTTCGTCCACTTAGTCCACTTCTTCAACTTAGTCCACTTCGTCCACTTCGTCAAGATCTTCAACTTCGTCCACTTCCTCGACTTCCTCCACTTACTTTAGTTCCTCCACTTCCCCCAGTTCCTCCACTTCGTCCACTTCCTCGACTTCCTCCACTTCCTCCACTTCGTCAACTTAGTCCACTTCGTCCATTTCGTCCACTTCCTCCACTTCCTCCACTTCCTTCACTTCCTACAATTCCTCCACTTCCACCACTTCCGCCACTTCCTCCACTCCCTCCACTTCCTCCACTTAGTCCATTTCGTCCACTTCGTCTACTTCGTCCACTTAGTCCACTTCGTCAACTTAGTCCACTTCGTCCACTTCGTCAACTTTGTCCACTTCGTCCACTTTGACTACTTCCTCCACTTCCTTCACTTCCTCCACTCTCTCCACTTGTTCCACTTCGTTCACTTCCTCATGTTCCTCCACTTCGTACACTTAGTCAACTTAGTCCACTTCGTCAACTTTGCCACTTCGTGCACTTAATCCACTTCGTCCACTTCGTCCACTTCGTCCACTTAGTCCACTTCGTCCACGTCGTCTACTTCCTCCACTTCGTCCAACTTAATCCACTTCGTCCAGTTCGTCCACTTCCTCTACTTCGTCCACTTCGATCATTTTGTCCACTTAGTCCACTTCGTCCACTTAGTCGACTTCGTCCACTTAGTCGCTTGCGTCAACTTCGTCCACTTCCTCCTCTTCCTCTACTTAGTCCACTTAGTCCACTTCGTCCACTTAGTCGACTTCGTCAACTTTGTCCACTTCGTCCACTTTGTCCACTTCGTCCACTTCGTCACCTTCGTCCAACTTAGTCCACTTCGTTCACTTCGTCCATTTTGTCCACTTAGTCCACTTAGTCCACTTAGTCCACTTAGCCACTTCGTCCACTTCATCTACTTCGTCCACTTCGTCAACTTCTTCAACTTCGTCCACTTCGTCCACTTCCTACACTTCTTCCACTTCCCGCACTCCCTCCACTTGGTCAACTTAGTCCACTTCGTCCACTTAGTCTACTTCGTCAACTTTGTCCACGTCGTCCACTTCGTCTACTTCGTGCACTTAGTGCACTTCTTCAACTTAGTCCACTTCGTCAACTTCGTCCACTTCGTTAACTTCTTCAACTTCGTCCACTTTGTCCACTTGCTCCATTTCCTCCACTTCCTCCACTCCCTCCACTTCCTCCAGTTCCTCCACTTCCTCCACTTAGTCAACTTAATCCACTTAGTCCAGTTCGTCCAGTTCGTCCACTTAGTCCACTTCGCCCACTTCGTCCACGTCCTCCACTTCGTCCACTTCGTCCACTTCCTCCATTTCCTTCATTTCCTCCACTTCGTACACTTCGTCCACATCGTCCACTACATCAACTTGTTCGACTTCGGCCAATTCGTCCACTTCCTCAACTTCGTCCACTTTGTCAACTTCCTCCACTACCTCCACTTCGTCCACTTCCTTCACCTCCTTCACTTCCTCCACTCCTCCACTTCTTCCACTTCGTCCACTTCCTTCACTTCCTGCACTTCGTCCACTTAGTCAACTTAGTGCACTTCATCAACTTCGTCTGCTTCCTCCAGTTCCTCCATTTCCTCCACTTCCTCCACTTCCTCCACTTCCTCCACTTGCTCTACTTCCTCCACTTCCTCCACTACCACTTCGTCCACTTCCTCCATTTCCTCCACTTACTCCACTTCGAACACGTTGTCCAGTTTGTCTACTTCGTCCAGTTTGTCCACTTCGTCAACTTAGTCCACTTCGTCAACTTCGTCAACTTGTTCAACTTCGGCCACTTTGTCAACTTCCTCCACTTCCTCCACTACCTCCATTTCGTCCACCTCCTTCACCTCCTCCACATACTCCACTTCCTCCACTTCCTCCACTACCATTTCGTCGCTTCGTCCTATTCCTCCACTTCGTCCACTTTGTCAACTTCCTCCACTTCCTCCTCTTCCTCCACTTCGTCCACTTCGTCAAGTTCCTCCACCTCCTCCACTTCGTCCACTTCGTCAACTTCGTCCACCTCGTCCACTTCTTCCACTTCGTCCACTTCGTCCACTTCGTCCAGTTCGTCCACTTCGTCCCCTTCGTCCACTTTCTGCACTTCGTCATTTTCCTCCACTTCTTACACTTCCGTCACTTCATCCTCTTCGTCCATTTCTGCCACTTCGTCCACTCAGTCCACTTAGTCAACTTAGTCCAGTTCGTCCAGTTCGTCCACTTTGTCCACTTCCTCCACTTCCTCCACCTCCTCCACTCCCACCACTTCTTCCACTTCGTCCACTTCCTCCAGTTCCTCCACTTCGTCCACTTAGTCAAATTAGTCAACTTAGTCCCCTTCATCAACTTTGTCCAGTTCCTCCATTTCCTCCACTTCCTGCACTTCCTCCACTCCCTAAACTTCGTCCACTTCCTCCATTTTGTCCACGTCGTCCACTTGGCCATCTTCGTCCAGTTAGTCCACTTCGTCAAATTCGTCCACTTCGTCAACTTCTTCAACTTCGTCCACTTCCTCCACTTCCTCCACTTCTTCCACTTCTTCCAGTTCCTCCACTTCGTCCACTTAGTCAACTTAGTCAACTTAGTTTACTTCGTCAACTTCGTCCACTTCGTCCACTTCGTCCACTTCGTCCACTTCGTCCACTTCGTCTACTTCGTCCACTTCCTCTACTTCGTCCACTTCCTCCACTTCCTCCACTTCGTCCATTTCTCCACTTAGTCCACTTCGTCCACTTAGTCGACTTCGTCAACTTTCTAAAGTTCGTCCACTTAGTCCACTTCGTCCACTTAGTCGACTTCGTCACCTTTGTCCACTTCCTCCACTTCCTCCAGTTCGTCCACTTCGTCCAACTTAGTCCACTTCGTCCACTTCGTTCACTTCGTCCACTTAGTCCACTTAGTTAACTTAGTCCACTTCGTCCACTTTGTTAACTTCGTCAACTTCCTCCACTTCCTCCAGTTCCTCCATTTCCTCCACTTCCTCCACTTCGTACACATCGTCCACGACGTCCACTTCGTCTACTTCGTCCACTTAGTCCACTTCGTCCACTTCGTCAACTTCTTGCACTTCGTCCACTTCGTCCACTTCCTTCACTTCCTCCACTCCCTCCACTTCTTCCACTTCGTCCACTTCCTCTAGTTCCTCCACTTCCTCCACTTCCTCCACTTCATCAACTTCGTCCACCTCGTCCACTTCGTCCACTTCCTGCACTTCGTCCATTTCCTCCACTTCTTACACCTCCCTCACTTCATCCACTTCGTCCATTTCATCCACTTCGTCCACTTAGTCCACTTAGTGATGGAATCCTACTTGACTTAGTCTTCCTTTTGTATTTTTACCTTTTCTAGCTTAGCTCTTAAGGAGCATGGGTTACTATAAATACCCAACTCCTCTCTTGTATTAGGACTTTTGAGATTAATGAGAATTTGATTTTCTGAACTTCAGAAATAATTCTCTCTTGAAAGTCAGGCTAGAGAGTCCCAAGACTCCCTCTAGCCACCTTCCAAGCACACTCTCTCACTTCCATTTTCCATTTTCACGGTGCTTCTCTCCTCCACGCTACATCCTTCACTGCCACATCTCCCCCATTCCACGTCATTGGCTTTTCTTCTCACGCACAGAAACGCCACTTCATTTCTCATTTTTCCAATCGCGCATCCTCATTACTCACATTTCCACTTCGAAGAAACCTCATCTGCTAGGGTTCCTCCTCTTAAACGCATCATCATCACAGTAAGCCTCTCTTCCATTTCTCTCTTCACATATTCCACATCCTTTTCACCATTTCTTCATTTTCTTTGAGTTTTGACCGATTAAACACCTTTCCAACCTTCGTTCTTTCCTTTTCACCGTTTAAAACACCATTTCCACCGATTAATCGGTCAGTTTAGTGATTCCTCACCGATTAGGGTTTTTTTTGTGTTCATTCTCAGATTTGCTCCGTTCCAATCAATTCCGCTGCATCATCTCTCTCGAAGAAGCTTCGAGGAGTTCGAATCGTGCTCGCACAGCTTCTATCGACTTCTCCTCGGGCGTTCGTCCATCACTTAGTCAACTTAGTCCACTTCGTCCACTTCGTCAACTTTGTCCACTTCGTCCACTTTGTCCACTTCCTCCACTTCCTCAACTTCCTCCACCTCCTCCACTCCCTCCACTTCCTCCAGTTCCTCCCCTTCGTCCACTTAGTCAACTTAGTCCACCTCATCAACTTTTTCCACTTCCTCTAGTTCCTCCATTTCCTCCACTTCCTACATTTCCTGCACTTCGTCCGCTTAGTCCACTTCGTCCACTTTCTCCACTTTGTCCACGTCGTCCACTTCCCCTACTTCGTCCACTTAGTCCACTTCGTCAACTTTGTCCACTTTGTAATTTTCTTCAACTTCGTCCACTTCCTCCACTTCTTCTACTTCTTCCAGTTCCTCCACTTCGTCCATTTAGTCAACTTAGTCAACTTAGTTTACTTGGTCCACTTTGTCCACTTGGTCCACTTGGTCCACTTGGTCCACTTCGTCCACTTCGTTCACTTCGTCCACTTCCTCTACTTCGTCCACTTCCTCCACTTCCTCTACTTCGTCCATTTTGTCCAGTTAGTCCACTTCGTCCACTTAGTCGACTTCGTCAACTCTCTCCAGTTCGTCCACTTTCTCCACTTCCTCCACTTCAACCACTTCCTCCAGTTCGTCCACTTAGTCAACTTCGTCACCTTCGTCCACTTAGTCGACTTCGTCACCTTTGTCCACTTCCTCCACTTCCTCCAGTTCGTCCACTTCGTCCAACTTAGTCCACTTCGACAACTTCGTTCACTTCGTCCACTTAGTCCACTTAGTTAACTTAGTCCACTTCGTCCACTTCCTCACCTTGGTCAACTTCCTCCACTTCCTCTACTTCCTCCACTTCCTCCACTTCCTCCATTTCCTCCACTTCCTCCACTTCGTACACTTCGTCCATGTCGTCCACTTCGTCTACTTCGTCCACTTAGTCCACTTCGTCAACTTCGTCCACTTCTTCCACTTCCTCCACTTCCTCCACTTCCTCCACTCCCTCGACTTCTTCTACTTCGTCCACTTCCTCCAGTTCCTCCACTTCGTCCAGTTGGTCCACTTCGTCAACTTCGTCCACTTCGTCAACTTCGTCCACCTCCTCCACTTCGTCCAGTTTCTCCACTTCCTCTATTTCCTACACTTCGTCCATTTCCTCCTTTGCTTACACCTCCTTCACTTCATTCACTTCGTCCATTTCATCCACTTCGTCCACTTAGTCCACTTAGTTCTCTTAGTCCACTTCGTCCACTTCGTCAACTTGGTCCACTTCGTCCACTTTGTCCACTTCCTCCACTTCCTCAACTTCCTCCACCTCCTCCACTCCCTCCACTTCTTCCACTTCGTCCACTTCCTCCAGTTCCTCCACTTCGTCCACTTAGTCAACTTATATAACTTAGTCCACTTCATCAACTTCGTCCACTTCCTCTGGTTCCTCCATTTCCTCCACTTCCTCCACTCCCTGCACTTCGTCCGCTTAGTCCACTTCGTCCACTTTCTCCACCTTGTCCACGTCGTCCACTTCGCCTACTTCGTCCACTTAGTCCACTTCGTCAACTTAGTCAACTTAGTGAACTTAGTCCACTTCCTCTACTTCGTCCACTTCGTCAACTTCGTCCACTTTGTCAACTTCCTCCACTTCCTCCACCTCCTCCACTCCCTCCACTTCTTCCACTTCGTCCACTTCCTCCAGTTTCTCCACTTCGTCCACTTTGTCAACTTAGTCAACTTAGTCCACTTCACCAACTTCGTCCAGTTCCTCCATTTCCTCCACTTCTTACACTTCCTTCACTTCCTCCACTTCCTCCACTTCCTCCACTCCCTACACTTTGTCCGCTTAATCCACTTCCTCCATTTTCTCCACTTTGTCCACGTCGTCCACTTCGCCTATTTTGTACAATTAGTCCACTTCGTCAACTTCGTCCAGTTTGTCAACTTCTTCAACTTCCTCCACTTCCTCCACTTCCTCCACTTCCTCCACTCCCTCCACTTCTTCCACTTCTTCTAGTTCCTCCACTTCGTCCACTTAGTCAACTTAGTCCACTTCGTCAACTTCGTCCACTTCGTCCACTTCGTCCACTTCGTCCACTTCGTCCACTTCGTCCACTTAGTCGACTTCGTCAACTTTGTCCACTTCGTCCACTTCGTCCACTTCCACCATTTCCTCCAGTTCGTCCACTTAGTCCACTTCGTCCACTTAGTCGACTTCATCACCTTTGTCCACTTCGTCCACTTCCTCCAATTCGTCCACTTCCTCCAACTTAGTCCACTTCATCCACTTCGTTCACTTCGTCCACTTAGTCCACTTAGTTAACTTAGTCCACTTCGTCTACTTCGTCAACTTCGTCAACTTACTCCACTTACTCCACTTCCTCCACTTCCTCCACTTCCTCCATTTCCTCCACTTCCTCCACAACGTACACTTCGTGCACGTCGTCCACTTCGTCCACTTAGTCCTCTTCGTCAACTTCGTCCACTTCATCCACTTAGTCCACTTCGTCCAGTTCGTCCACTTCGACCACTTCGTCCACTTCGTCTACTTCGTCCACTTCGTCCACTTAGTCCACTTAGTCCACTTAGTCCACTTCGTCCACTTAGTCGACTTCGTCAACTTTTTCCACTTCGTCCACTTCGTCCACTTCCTCCACTTCCACCACTTCCTCCAGTTCGTCCACTTAGTCCACTTCGTCCACTTAGTCGACTTCGCCACCTTTGTCGACTTCGTCCACTTCCTCCACTTCGTCCACTTCCTCCAACTTAGTCCACTTTGTCCACTTCGTTCACTTCGTCCACTTAGTCCACTTAGTTAACTTAGTCCACTTCGTCCACTTCGTCAACTTCGTCAACTTCCTCCACTTCCTCCATTTCCTCCACTTCCTCCACAACGTACACTTCGTGCACGTCGTCCACTTCGTCTACTTCGTCCACTTTGTCCACTTCGTCAACTTCGTCAACTTCGTCCACTTAGTCCACTTCGTCCAGTTCGCCCACTTCGTCCACTTCGTCCACTTCGTCCACTTCGTCCACTTCGTCCACTTCGTCTACTTAGTCCGCTTAGTCGACTTCGTCAACTTTGTCCACTTCGTCCACTTCCTCCACTTCCACCATTTCCTCCCGTTCGTCCACTTCGTCCACTTAGTCCACTTCGTCACCTTTGTCCACTTCGTCCAACTTAGTCCACTTCGTTCACTTCGTCCACTTAGTCCACTTAGTTAACTTAGTCCACTTCGTCCACTTCGTCACCTTGGTCAACTTCCTCCACTTCCTCCACTTCCTCCATTTCCTCCATTTCCTCCACTTCCTCAATTTCCTCCACTTCCTCCACTTCCTCCACTTCGTCCACTTCGTCTACTTCCTCCACTTCGTACACTTCATCCACGTCGTCCACTTCGTAGTCCACTTCGTCAACTTCGTCCACTTAGTCACCTTCTTCCACTTCGTCCACTTCGTCCAATTCATCAACTTCGTCAAACTTAGTCCACTTCGTCCACTTCCTCCACTCCCTCCACTTCTTCCACTTCGTCCACTTCCTCGAGTTCCTCCACTTCGTCCACCTCGTCAACTTCTTTCACTTCGTCCAGTTCCTCCACTTCGTCCACTTCCTACACTTCGTCCATTTCCTCCACTTCTTACACTTCCTTCAGTTCATCTACCTCGTCCATTTCATCCACTTCGTCCACTTAGTCAGCTTAGTCAACTTAGTCCACTTCGTCTACTTCGTCCACTTCGTCAACTTCGTCCACTTCGTCCACTTTGTCCACTTCCTCAACTTCCTCCACTTCCTCCAGCTCCACCACTCCCTCCACTTCTTCCACTTTGTCCACTTCCTCCAGTTCCTCCACTTCGTCCACTTAGTTAACTTAGTCAACTTCGTCCACTTCCTACACCTCCTCCACTTCCTCCACACCCTGCACTTCGTCCGCTTAGTCCACTTCTTCCACTTTCTCCACTTTGTCCACGTCGTCCACTTCGCCTATTTTGTCCACTTAGTCCACTTCCTCAACTTCGTCCACTTTGTCAACTTCTTCAACATCCTCCACTTCCTCCACTTACTCCATTCCCTCCAATTCTTCCACTTCTTCCAGTTCCTCCACTTCGTCCACTTAGTCAACTTAGTCCACTTCGTCAACTTCGTCCACTTCGTCCACTTTGTCCACTTCGTCCACATAGTCCACTAAGTCCACTTCGTCCAGTTTGTCTACTTCGATCATGATGAAGTTGCTCCAGAAGAGGTGTGGGTTGAAGGCAGGGAAATGATGAATTGGATCATTAGCAGTGTCGAAGTTGGCTCACGAGAAGCAGCTGGCAGCGGAATGAATAATGGTTTGGCAACAGCGGAATAGTGAATTCAGTGGATGCAGAGATGTAGTAAGAGCTCTATGGTGAGTGGATTCTCTAGCTCAGACGACCTTCACTGGAAGGAAGCTAGAAGGAGAAGGAAAGCTCAATAAGAGGTGACTTTTGGCAGAGTTCTGGTTGCTGGAAAATGCATCAGCAGAGTAAAACTCAATATCTTCAAAAGTGAGCTACAAGCTTTGTTTATGAGATTTTATAGATCAATCTCAAAGCTTAAGCAAGCCTTTTAGACGTTTTTTTTTAGATCTGAAATGCTAACCATGTGCTAAATGTGTGGCTTCTAGAAAGCCTTATAAAACACGTGAGAAATGAGTTTTACATGAAGAAAACAATTACTAATGCCACACCATAGAAGGATAAGCACACCCCTTCTTGTGTGGAAATGTCCACTTTACCCTTCTCCATGTTTTGGCAAATTTGTAACATCTTCTTGTTCTCCAATTTTCCATCCAAAAATAGCAAATAGTATTTGACCTTGGGGAGAATACTCATCTTGGAGCTTTTTGGCCATCCCTCTTGTGATGGGTCCTATGGTGCTAGGCCTTCTTGTATCATCCCCTCCCTCTTGAGAAGGATTTGCCCTCAAATCCAAAAGGTCTTCATCTTCACTATCAAATCCTGAAAAAGGTTTAAGATCAGATACAGTGAAGGTAGCATGAACACCATATTCAGGAGGAAGATCAAGTTGATATGCATTGTTATTAATCCTCCTTATCACTCTAAAAGGTCCATCTCCTCTAGGATTGAGTTTGGATTTTCTTAGTTGAGGAAATCTTTCCTTTCTAAGATGAATCCAAACTAAATCTCCTTCATTGAAGATTAACTCTTTCTTGCCCTTATTATGTTTCTTGGCATATTTCTCATTTTGTTGTTGAATTTGAATTTTAACCCATGAAGTTTAACCACATCTCTAAAGAATAACTTTGCAATGTTGCTTGCATCATCTACTTTGTGGCAAGGTATAAAATGAGCCATTTTGCTAAATCTATCTACCACCACAAAGATAGAATCAAAACCCCTAGAAGTTTCGGGAAGACCTAACACAAAATCCATACTTATCTCTTCCCAAGGGGTAGAAGCAACATTCAAAGGAGTATAAAGTCCATGAGGCATTGATTTAGATTTAGCTTCTAAACAAGTTATACACTTAAAGCAATGCCTTTGAACATCCCTTCTCATGTGAGGCCAAAAGAATTTTTCTTTCAACATGCCAAGGGTCTTTTCTACCCCAAATGTCCCATTAATCCTCCACTAGTGCAGCGAGGGGCTTTTACCGCGGTTATTTTTCACTATACATCGCGGTTTACGAACCGCGGCATATTCAGCCGCGGTAGTAAGTCAGAGACTTTAGGCCGCGGTTATGACCGCGGTATATAAGTTGCGGAATATGCCACGGTTGTCCAAAGAACCGCTGCCTAAATCCTTTTTTTAAAAAAAAAAATTTTGTCCACTATGTGCCGCGGTTGGGGTTACAACCGCGGCATATTCCCCTACAGTTTTTTAAAATTGCAGGTCTGTTTTTGTGATATCCACTACCACAAAAACAGACCTGCATATAGTAGTGTCTTGAATCTCTACAAAAGATAATTCATATTAATTAGTGTATATGAATTCAACATTTGGGAAAAAATCAAAATTTGTTAAAGTTATCAAAATTTGTTAAAGTTACCACTAATGAAGAAATCATGTTAAGAATGCAAAAGGGCATAAATACCTGGAACAGGGGCGGCGAAAAAGCTTGGTGCAACAAAGGGGAATGGCAGCGGAGAGGAATGACAGGCGTTTCAAACGATCTTGATCGGCTAAAATTGTTTCTTATCGTCAAAAATGGGAAATGACCGAACAATTTTGAGTTTAAACGGTGAAGAAACGAGGGAACTGAGATGGGTGGTCGGCGGGAGAAGAAAACTCGAAGTCCAGCGAGCGTCTGTGCGAACAAGACGATACTGTTCCAAAGTTTTATTTTTTAACTCTGACTGGGGAATCTACCGCGGTTCACTACTTAACCGCGGTATAAGATGACATTTTTGAAATTATTTTTAAACTATATGTCGCGGTTCGGCGGCAACCGCGGTATAAGATTGCATTTTTGAAATTATTTTTAAACTATATGCCGCGGTTCAGCGGCAACCGCGGTATAAGATGGCATTTTTGAAATTATTTTTAAACTATATGCCGCGGTTCGGAGGGCAACCGCGGTATATACCTCTAAATATTTCAAATTCATTTTAAATTTATTTCAAGTAGGAGAATAGGTTGCGGTTACTCTGAGAACCGTGGCATATACCCCTGTAACTTCTGAAATTCTCTGACTCAGTCAGCCACTACAATAAATTGGCAGGGGTATATGCCGCGGTTTTCCAGAGAACCGCGACATATAGGCTGTTATTTAATTTTTTTTTCAGACGTGGCGTCAAAGGGGATGGTTGACTGACGTATATGCCGCGGTTCCCCTCTGAACCGCGGCATATTCCTTCGATTTATTTACAAAACTGCCACCGCGCACCATTATGCTGCGGTTTCTAGTGAACCGTGGCATAATGTGTGATGTAAAAACCCAATTTTTTACTAGTGCTCCCTCATGTGTCTCTTTAACAAGGAGTTTTCTATGTGAATCTTGAGGAATGCAAATTTTTCCTTCTTTAAAAAGATACCCCTCTTTCACATAGAATCCTCCTTGAGGTTTATTGAGACATTCCTCATAGATATGAGCAAAATCAAGATCTTGTGAATATAATTCAAGAATGTTATTAAATCCAAGAATTTGAGCTCCCAATGTGGCTAATAGATTAATTTTTCTTGACAAAGCATCAGCCACCACATTGGATTTTCCTTTCTTGTATTTAATAACATAGGTGAATTGTTCAATGAATTCCAACCACTTAGCATGCCTCTTTTGTAACTTGTGTTGACTCTTCAAATACTTAAGTGATTCATGATCACTATGAATGACAAACTCCTTGGCAACAAGGTAATGTTCCCAAGTTTGAAGAGCCCTCACAAGTGCATAGAGTTCCTTGTGATAGGTGGGGTAATTACAAGCGGCACCATGAAGTTTTTCACTAAAGTATGCAATTGGGTGTCCTTCTTGTAATAATATTGCACCTATGCCAAATCCTGAAGCATCACATTCTAGCTCAAAAGTTTTGAAAAAATTTGGCAAAGCTAGAATGGGTGCTTGTGTGAGCTTCTCTTTGAGTAGCTCAAAAGCCTTTTGTTGTTTATCCCCCAATGGAATGTAACATCTTTTTTCACCAACTCATTGAGGGGTGAAGCAAGACTAGAGAAGTTAGGAATAAATCTTCTATAAAAACTTGCCAACCCATGGAAGCTCCTTACTTCTCCTACATTCTTTGGAGGAGGCCAATCTTGGATGGCCTTTATTTTTTCTGGGTCCACATGAACCCCATTTTTCGTGACCACAAATCCAAGAAATATGACACTATCAACACAAAAGGTACACTTGTCAAAGTTTGCAAACAATTTGTGTTTTCTAAGAATTGTTAAAACAACTTGTCGCAACCGGAATCGCGACGGGACGACGATCCAAAAAAGAAAACGGGTTTTGAAAAGAGATTGGAGTCGCCACCATAGTTTATTCTGGAAAACTACGGAAAAACCATAAAATGATAAGGCATGGTCTACAAGAACCAGATTCTAGGTTCGGGAGTCGGTTACGCGTAGGGAAGGTGTTAGCACCCTACAACGCCTGCCCTAAGGCAGTACCTTTAACTAAATGCGCGAATATGATGTGGTTTTCAAAATGCTTAACTTTCCCCTAACATAAAACTCTAAAGAAACAAAAATATGTTTTTTAGTTTTTTGGGCCCGACAAGGATTGACCTTGCTCCTACGTATTCTCATTCAGAATGAGAAATCAGGGTTACGTAGTTCTTTAAGCTGTTTTAGAAGTTTGTTTGGAAATTGTTTGAAAATTTGCCTTGAAATGATTTTGGATTTTTGGGAAGTGAACCTGACAAAGACTAGCCTTGCTCCTACGTATCTCCACTTTTGATGGAGAATCAAGGATCACGTAGTTCTGGCCAGAAATTGTTTGTTGCCTTGAAATTGTTGATGTTTTTAGTTTCTAAAGATTTTATATTTTTTGATATTTTTATAAAATAAACGGAAAACGTATCTAGCAAAAGGACGATGCGTGCGATCGCAAGTGTGCTGAACCTTTAAAATATTTTTTGTAATTTTATTTAAGAAAGAAGAAAAGGTTTTAGCACAAGGACGACGCGAGCGGTCACACGTGTGCTTAACCTTCAAAACGTATTTTTTGTAATTTTATAAGGAAGAAGAAAAGGTTTTTAGCACAAGGACGACGCGAGCGGTCACACGTGTGCTTAAACCTTTAAACGCATTTTTTGTAATTTTTATAAGAAAGAAGAAAAGGTTTTTAGCACAAGGACGACGCGAGCGGTCACACGTGCGCTTAACCTTCAAAACGTATTTTTGTAAATTCTATTATTTAAACTATAAATATTGCATTATTAAATATATATTTTAGGATAAGTAAATATCTAGAATAAATAGATAGAACCAAATAAAATAAAATAAGACAATAAAAATAAATACAAAAATAAAATAAATAAATGAAACAAATGAAGTAAAATAAATAAAATAAAAAAAAACAAATAAGCAAATAAAAATAATGAGGGGGGCTGAGAAAAGGGGTGTCGAACGGTCCGTCGCAGGCGACCGTGCAGTCCGTGGAAGTGGCCGAACGGACGTTGGAAAGGGATTCAGGATAACGAGCGCTCGTTGGAGAGTTCACGAACTTACATTGAGAAAAGTAGCCTGGATGACGAGCGTTCGTTGGGGAGAGTTGACGAACGTACGTTCAGAAAATGAGCCTGGATGACGAGCGTTCGTTGGGTGATATAACGTACGGACGTTGAGTACAGGAGGGTGGATGACGAGCGTTTGTTGGATGAGATGACGAACGGACGTTGAGAAGGGAGGCTGAATGACGAGCATTCGTTTGGGGAGTGCTGACGAACGTACGTTGAGAAATAGAGGCTCGATGGCGAGATTGCGAGCGGACGCTGGGAAATGGAGGCCGAATGACGAGCGTTCATTTGGGGAGAGCTAACGAACGTACGTTGAGAAGATGGTCACCAAACGGTCCGTCCCAATAGTGGCCGGAAGGACGTCTGGAGAGGAGGCCGATGACGAACGCTCGTTGGGGACGAGCGTTCGTTGGGAGAAAATGAACGTTCGCTGGGGAAGATGGTCACCAAACGGTTCGTCCAAATAGTGGCCGGACGGACGTTTGGAGAGGAGGCCGATGACGAACGCTCGTTGGGGACGAGCGTTCATTGGGAGAAGATGAACGTTCATTGGGGAAGATGACGAACGGACGCTTGGGAATGGAACCTAAATAACGAACGTCCAAAAAAGGCTAAACGTTCCTGGTCGTACGTTTATTTCTGGGCTTGGCCCAGTCGACTGGTTTCTAACCTAGAATCCCCTAGGGGTCCAACACTTCTCTTCCATTCCTCACCCACTCAGATCCAACACTCTCCCAGAAGCTCACTCCCTCAGCTTACACACTCTCGAGAGATCCAAGGTCTCTTACCCTCTCCGCAAGCTCACTGCCTCCTCTGCCAGTGCCGGCCGTGGCGCCACTACCTTCTCTCCCTCGCTTCTCTCTCACACTAGCCTAGGGTTGAGGCCTTTCCACCTCTGGCACCGCCTGCCGCAGCCTCTACCAGAGCCGGCCACCGTCGCCTCTAGCCGGAGCGCTCTTCCTCAACGGAGCCAACGAAAATATTTGGGGTTTTAATGATGACCGTGTTGTGAGTGGGGGAAAGGATGATTGGGTTCAGAGGATGGGAGAATGAAATTCCTCTGTGCGTGAAGATGAAGACACCGCGCTGGTGCGCGTATGAATATGAGTGTGAGGGTGATAGTTGATGATGTTTTTGTTGGTTACAGGGTGAAGATGATGATCCTGGGGTGATGAGCAGAGAAGGGTTGAAGATGGTGGGTGTGACTTTGTTGTGTGAATGGTGTTGTGTTGTCTTTGCTGGAAAGTGACTTTTGCGGATTTATGCTTAAAGGGTATTGTGCCAGTTTTGGAAGGAAAAGTGGAAGACCAGGTCCATAGGGACTTTGGCTGATCTCGCCCTTTTGTTTGAATGCGATGAATGACGGATGTTTTGCTGGGAAGAACAAAATTACTTCTATTTTGTGTTTTTATGATTCTGCTTTCGTATTTCGTGTTTTCTGGGTGTTGTTTCTGTCTTTTTAGTGTTTTCTAGGTGCAAATGAAGGAGAGTAAAGTCTCAGATGTTGGGGGAGTGTATACTCATCCTCTATTGTCATTTGTATTTGATAAATTTTGTCAAAAAACACATATGGGGTGCAGTTTTGATTAGTAAAGAAGCAAACGACTAACTAAATGTCCTTCATATATATTCATACATATCCAACAGACACTATCATTCATTCATACCCAATATCATTCGTTCGTATCCAGAGACACTACAAAGGGCATGCATTCACGTAAGGCAAAGCCAAGAGCTCAGACAGAGAAACTTACCTTCGCAGCTTCAAACGAAAATCGTTCTTTTGGTTCTAGTTCTCTCTGTCCTCTTCAAGTGACTTTCTCTTTGGCTGTCTCACCCTCTTCCCAGCGTAAGAATGTTGAAGGTGAATTCGTTCGGATGGGTCTCCTCTTGACTACTAAGTCCGGTGCCTCCGGATGAGAGTAAGTCTCCCAATCTCTTATGGTGAGTTCTCTCTCTAAAATCCTGATGATTCCCCCCCCCAAGTCTCCCTTGTGATCCCCCCTTAATGACTATGATGAAAACTCTTTTCAAAAGCCAAACCCCCAAACTCCTCTCTGCCCTGCATCCTGCGCGCTCTGGGATATCTTCTAGCGTGGGATTTCCCTTTTGTTTTTTTCTTTTCTTCATGTTCACTGTATCTGGCAGAAGCTCGCTTTCAGAAAAAAAAACCTTCTCTTTTTGATGTATATTTCTAGTCCTCAATAGAGAATTATAGGAAGAGGGGTCTGCCTTTTGCTATTGCCATTGTGAACGTCCAATTTAAGCATTGCTTTCTGTCAAACGCTGCTTCCTTGCTTTTTCTGAATGCATACTGCTGTTTTATGATAAAGAAAGGGGTTGACCTTGTTTTTTTTCTTTTCCTTTTTCTTCTCTTTTTCGTTTTCAAATAAAATTAAATAACTAATATATATATACACACACACACACATATATATATAATAATAATAATAATAAAATAAATAAATAAATAAATAAGAAGGTAAAATTAAAATATAAATTAAAATAAAAATGAAAGAAAATAACATAAAATAAAGTAAAATGGAAATAAAATAAATCTATTAAAATCAATCCGGACGACATTAGGTGCTGACAGTTGCCCCTCTTTACTTAGATATTACTGGATAATATGAAAATTTGATATTTTCATATTATTGGAGTAAAAGCTAAGTAAAGAAAAAACACTAATTTCGTTCGGATTTCAAAATGAACAAAAACAACCATATAGATGAGTGAACGAGGTGTAACAACCTCGTGGAAGGTGTAACAACCCTATGGATGAATGAATGAGGTGTAATAACCTCGTGGAGGGTGTAACAACCCTATGGATGAATGAATGAGGTGTAATAACCTCGTGGAGGGTGTAACAACCTATGGATGAACGAATGAGGTGTAATAACCTCGTGGAGGGTGTAACAACCCTATGGATCAATGAATGAGGTGTAATAACCTCATGGAGGGTGTAACAACCCTATGGATGAATGAATGAGGTGTAATAACCTCGTGGAGGGTGTAACAACCCTATGGATGAATGAATGAGGTGTAATAACCTCGTGGAGGGTGTAACAACCCTATGGATCAATGAATGAGGTGTAATAACCTCGTGGAGGGTGTAACAACCCTATGGATAATGAAATGAGGTGTAACAACCTCGTGGAGGGTGTAACAACCCTATGGATGAATGAGTGAGGTGTAATAACCTCGTGGAGGGTGTAACAACCCTATGGATCAATGAATGAGGTGTAATAACCTCGTGGAGGGTGTAACAACCCTATGGATGAATGAATGAGGTGTAATAACCTCGTGGAGGGTGTAACAACCCTATGGATCAATGAATGAGGTGTAATAACCTCGTGGAGGGTGTAACAACCCTATGGATGATGAAATGAGGTATAATAACCTCGTGGAGGGTGTAACAACCCTATGGATAATGAAATGAGAGTGATCATAGGTTCGACGATTGTCCTACAGAGGAGCACCGTCGTAGAAGGAAAACTTGTATTCAAATTTTTGAAACATTGGTAGATACTGAGCCGAACATTGAAGAGACTTAGAAGCAAAGGTTGTGTTAAACTTTTCACTACTTCTCTTTCCCCTTAAGGATTTTTCAAACGTTTTTTCTTTGCTTCTCATGAAACGTATGATGTAATGTCACGAGGGTGCATGAGTGCATAAACACATGAGACCTTTATTTCGTTTTTTCTCTTGCTATCCTCTTTCTTTTCTTTCTTTCCGTTTTTTCATTATTTGTTATTATTTTTTTGAAAATTCCATGTTTGGAACCCGTTGTCAATATTGTCATCAAACTCGATGTACATTCAAAATGCATTCATTGAAAATAATGTCGAGAAATGGTGAGCCCTTTGATGAAAAGGAAAAGAGTGTAACTATTGGTTCAAATTCCCTTTATCGCTTTTTGCAATCCAAACTAGCTTGAACCCGAGAAAGTGTGAGAAATGGTTATGAAAAGTGGATGGCTGGCGACGGTTTGTGAATGATGGTTTTGTGGATGATGGTTTTGTGGATGATGGTTAATATTTCAACAATCAAGGCTTACAAGCCTGCCCCAACTTTGCTGTGCACAATAAGTGTGATTTGGAGAGGTGGACAGGTCTGGGTAGGGAGGAATGCCCTAGTTTGACGATTCTCTCTTGACGGGAAGACTTCACATTATATTTTTTCATTTTTCCTTTATGCTGCTTTTCTCTTCTTCTAGTGATCGTGTCATTCACCACATCATTTCGTTCCAGAGTTAAGTTCATGAGAAAAATCAAGACAAACATTCTTCAGTCGACGTGGACTTTAATTGGCTTGTACCGTGGCTAAAGGTCAAAGGGTTTTGAAAGAAACGGATAATGAAGGCCCAAATAAGTGTTTGACGGTCGAGTTGTCTTAACAAGAATCATCTGCAATGTGTCGAGTCAACTGTCTCTAGGAGTTTGGAACTTCGGGCATCCTTTTATTTTTCATCATTTTTGTTTTGTTTTTTGTTTTTGTTGTTTTTTTTCCTTCTTTTTTCTTTGGCTTTTTTTTTTCATTCGTCTCGTTGCCTCTACTGTGACCCTTTTTGAAACTTTTCTTTTTTCGTTCCTCTTTTTCCACAAATCTTCTCCTTGACTTGGATGCCCTTGACGTTCCTTTGGATTGACATCGATATGCTAATGATTCTTGTTAAGGGTGATGAAGAAAAACAATTATAACTTACAGCTCAAAGGGGGTGCAACTGGATAAATTTCTTTTATCACTTGAGTGAAGAAAAATGGCCACACCTCATTCTGAAGCTTACTTGCCTTACTTCCCCCAACCTTAATCCTGAAGTGAAACTCTGCAGCGATTGACAAATCAACTTAATTTTCTTTTTCTTTTTTTTTCTTTTTCCCTTTTTTTTTGTTTTTCTCCCCGATCAGCGGATCATTGGATACGCGTATCATGATGAAAACTGCCCCAGTATTATATTCATGACAATCCTCTATTTTAAAGGGGAACGAGAAAGCTAGGGGTTCAAGTAGTATGAATGCAAATGCTTCAGTAGGAAGAGAACACTAGTTACTATGAATCAGGAAAGACTCAACACTAGCATTTTTCAAAACTTTGTTTGCTTTTGCTTTTCGAAAGTACTATGCCTTCGGCAGACTTTATTGACAACGAATCCAACATCTGTCTCTTTTTTTTTATTATTTATTTATTTTTTTTATTATTATTTTTTTTTTGCACGACATCCCTCAGGAACGAGTTTGTGCTCGATGGATATACCCGTGATGCTTTAATTATTATCGCTTTCCTTTTTCCCTACTTTACTTTAAAACCCAGTGCGACATGAATCATGTCGAAAGAAAAAGCGTAAAAGTTGAATAGTGGATAAAA
Organism: Vigna reflexopilosa; assembly: GCA_027742785.1. Taxonomy (NCBI): domain Eukaryota; kingdom Viridiplantae; phylum Streptophyta; class Magnoliopsida; order Fabales; family Fabaceae; genus Vigna; species Vigna reflexopilosa. The sequence goes on along the minus strand of JAFNIE010000679.1, from coordinate 6,418 downwards.
CCGTATGGTATTTATTGAATGAAGTAACACAAAATACAACATAATTCAAAAACAGTGTTAATATCCCTTAATGGCATCCCCTATCGCGGAATCATCATGCGTAAAACTTTTTTACTGCATCAGAATTAACCGATAAAGGTAACTCCTCTCCATCCATCCTTGTGAGGATCAGTGCCCCTCCAGAGAATGCCCTTTTTACTACAAATGGTCCTTCATAATTTGGGGTCCACTTGCCTTTGTGATCCTTTTGTATAGGCAAAATCTTCTTTAACACCAGTTCGCCTTCGTGGAACTCCCTTGGGTGCACCTTTTTGTCGAAAGCCTTTTTCATTCTTCTTTGGTACAATTGTCCGTGGCACACCGCTGTTAGTCTCTTTTCTTCGATGAGATTGAGCTGGTCGAACCGAGTTTGAACCCACTCAGCTTCCTCCAATCGGGTTTCCATTAAAACTCGTAGAGATGGGATTTCCACCTCAAATGGAAGTACTGCTTCCATGCCATACACCAGCGAGAAAGGTGTTGCCCCAGTTGACGTTCGTACTGATGTACGATATCCATGTAAAGCAAAAGGAAGCATTTCGTGCCAGTCTTTATAGGTGACTACCATCTTTTGCACAATTTTCTTGATATTCTTATTAGCAGCCTCTACTGCCCCATTCATCTTTGGACGGTAAGGGAAGAATTAAGATGATGAATCTTGAACTCCTTACATAACTCCGCCATCATCTGGTTGTTCAGGTTGGTGGCATTATCAGTGATAATCTGGTTAGGTAACCCGTATCTGCAGATCAACTCTCTTTTTATGAATTTGGTCACCACCTTTCTAGTCACATTGGCATAAGAAGCAGCCTCAACCCACTTGGTGAAATAATCGATCGCGACTAGTATGAAACGGTGTCCATTTGACGCTTTTGGCTCTATAGCTCCAATAACATCTATCCCCCACATCGAAAATGGCCACGGCGCAGACAACACGTTCAAGGTCGTGGGCGGCACATTGATATTGTCTGCATACATTTGACATTTCTCGCACTTCCTCACGTGTGTACAACAATCATTTTCCATGGTCAACCAGAAGTAACCAACTCTCAAGATCTTCCTGGCCATTGAATGCCCGTTCATATGTGTGCCAAAGGTACCTTCGTGCACTTCTTGCAGTATCATCTCGGCTTCCTTTGCATCCATGCATCTGAGGAGAACCATGTCATGATTTCTCTTGTATAAAATATCCCCATTTAAAATAAAGCTGCCAGCCAACCTCCTTAACGACCTTTTATCGTTTTCAGATGCCTTCTCAGGATATTCTCGGGTCTTAAGATAGTGCTTGATATCAAAATACCAAGGTTTACCATCTACCTCCTCTTCGATGAAATGGCAATATGCTGGCTCTGCATGGCTCTTCATTTCAATCATTGGTAATTCTGCATCTTGGTCAACTTCAAACATTGATGACAAAGTAGCCAAAGCGTCTGCTAATTGATTATCTTCTCGCGGTATGTGGTTAAATGTGATGGCGTCGAAATACTCCATTAATCCCCTAATGTAAGCTTGGTAAGGAATTAATTTTGAATCCCTAGTTTCCCACTCTCCCTTTAACTGGTGGACGACTAAGGCTGAATCTCCATATACATCCAGAATTTTCACTTTGGACTCTATTGCCGCCCGAATACCCATAACGCAGGCCTCATATTCTGCAATGTTATTTGTGCAATTAAAACATAACCTTGTTGTCATAGGTATGTACTGATGCTCTGGAGAGATGAGAACTGCCCCTATGCCATGCCCCATCACATTCGAGGCTCCGTCGAATAACAATACCCATGTTTCTTCGTCTCGGTTTTTTCTGCCTTCTTCGAATAGAGCCATGATATCTTCATCGGGAAATTCGGGTTGCATTGGTTGATAATCGCCGATGGGCTGGTGAGCCAGGTACTCTGCTAACGCACTACCCTTGACGGATTTCTGAGTAACATACACGATGTCATATTCTGACAATAGCATCTGCCACCGAGCTATCCTTCCAATAAGAGCAGGTTTTTCAAAAATGAACTTGATAGGGTCCATCTTGGATATCAACCAGGTTGAGTGACTCAGCATGTATTGCCTTAAGCGATGGGCAGCCCATGCCAATGCACAACAAGTTCGTTCTAATGACGAATATCTTTGTTCGTAGTCTGTGAATTTCTTGCTCAAGTAGTATATGGCGTGCTCTTTCTTCCCAGCTTCATCGTGTTGACCCAACACACAACCCATTGACTTATCCAACACAGTCAAATACAAAATAATTGGTCTTCCTGGCTCAGGTGGACGTAATACGGGAGGGTCTTGCAAGTATCGTTTGATTTTTTCAAAAGCGGCTTGACAGTCCTCGTTCCAAACTACAGCTTGATCCTTTCGTAACAACTTGAACATTGGTTCACACGTAGCGGTTAATTGGGAGATGAATCTAGCAATGTAGTTCAGTCTACCCAAAAAACCTCGAACCTCCTTTTCTGTTCTAGGCGCAGGCATTTCTATTATCGCTCGCGCCTTATCAAGATCCACTTCTATCCCCTTTTGGCTAACCACAAAACCCAACAATTTCCCAGATTTCACTCCAAACGTGCATTTGGCGGGGTTTAACCTGAGTTTATACTTTCTCAATCTCTCAAATAATTTCTTCAAGTTGAGAACGTGCTCTTCTTCCGATTCAGACTTTGCAATCATGTCATCCACGTAAACTTCGATTTCCTTGTGCATCATGTCATGAAAAAGTGCCACCATTGCCCTTTGATATGTTGCCCCGGCATTCTTGAGCCCAAAGGACATCACCTTATAACAAAAAGTTCCCCACAACGTGATAAAGGTTGTCTTTTCTATATCTTCTGGCGCCATTTTGATCTGATTATATCCTAAGAAACCATCCATGAATGAAAATAGCGAAAACTTGGCTGTATTATCGACTAGAGTGTCGATGTGCGGTAGTGGGAAATTGTCTTTTGGACTTGCACGATTCAAATCACGGTAGTCAACGCACATTCGAACTTTACCATCTTTCTTGGGTACTGGTACGATATTCGCCACCCATTGCGGGTATTTCGCCACAGCCAAAAATCCTGCATCAAATTGTTTCTGCACCTCTTCCTTGATTTTCAAAGACATCTCAGGCTTCATTCTCCTTAGTTTCTGTTTGACTGGGAGGCATTCCGGCTTAAGAGGGAGTTTATGCTGCACGATATCGGTATCCAAACCGGGCATATCATTGTACCACCAAGCAAACACGTCCTTAAATTCCTTCAATAGGACACGCAACCTTTCTCTTACTTCCTCTTTCATGGTTGTGCCGATCTTGACTTCTTTTATCTCGTCTTTCTCACCCAAGTTGAGTATTTCGACATCTTCCTGATAGGGTTTTATTTCTTTAGACTCTTGTTCCACTAATCTCATTAGTTCTGGAGAGGGTTCCGAACCATCTTCATAATCATCTTCCGTATCATCGATAGGATACGCCAAATTAGGGATATCAACATTGTTATTTTCAAAACATTCATCATCATATCTGCATTATTTAAGTTTTTGAAAAAGAATAAATAAACAAGAAAAACGATGCAGAAGGCTAAATGATGATAGAAACGAGAACAAACACGATTCAAATATCACACCGAAAGTAAAATAAAAGCGTCAACCCGTAAGTCATGAATCCTAAAGCTCCGGGTAAAGCAATAGGATCAATTAATATATTACATTTCATTTGAATTAAACATCACGGGTAAATCCAAAGTCTCCCAATTGCTGAGCCGCGCGTCTGGGGAGCAAGCCCACACGAAGATTGAGCTTCCAGATCCAGCTTCCTCTCCCACAACCGCTACATGGTTAGTGTTCACCCATCCTGCACTGCGAAAACTCTCCTTGATATCATAAATGCGAATCTTCCTCGCCTTTGGCTCCCGTCTCTCCATCCGAGCCAAACTGCGCTCTCTCCTTTCTTCTATCAGCCTTTTCCTGTCCTCTTTGGTGGGCTTGTACCCCAGGCCATATCTGTTCTTATTCTCAACGACCTCCAGGGGGAAAGTTCGCCCCTGCCCATGCTTGCCTAAACCTTTACCACGCGTATAACCTTCTTTCAGCAAGACTTTGGCCATCATAATAGAAGCGCGCGACAGATGCGAGTTTACTGGGAACGGCTCCACGTAGGCATTTCCTACAATCTCGAAGGATTGGAAAGCTGTCTCGAGAGCTTCCTCAGCTGCCTCAATATAGCATGCGGACGATAGCCCACTCACAAGGAGATCCTCCTCTCCTAATACTGTCACCAACTTATCTCCCATGACATATTTCAGCTTCTAGTGTAGTGTAGAAGGTACAACTCCTGTAGAATGGATCCATGAGCGACCCAACAGACAACTATAGGCTGGGAGGATGTCCATGACTTGGAATGTCACTTGAAAAACGCACGGACCGACTTGGACCGAAAGTTCTACTTCTCCCATCACTTCTCTCTTGCTGCCGTCGAAGGCCCTCACAATCATTGAGCTTGGCCTCATATGCATTCCATCACAAGGTAGCTTCTCCAATGTGGCCTTTGGCATGACGTTCAAAGAGGAGCCATTGTCCACCAAGACACGTGTTATGACGTGATCCAGGCATTTCACAGAGACATGAAGAACCTTGTTATGCCCTCTGCCTTCAGTAGGTATCTCCTCATCAGTAAAGGTGAGGTAATTATTAGCAACGATATTGCCAACAATGCCCTCAAACTTGTTCAGAGAAATACCTTGCTCCACATGGGCCTCACTAAGTATCTTCATTAACAACTTTCTGTGAGATGCGGAATGCATGAGCAGTTCTAGCAAGGAGATCCGAGCAGGCATGCGGTTTAGCTGTTCCACCACCTTGTACTCGCTCTGTTGTATGAACTTTAAAAACTCGCAAGCCTCTTCTTCGGATATCTCTCTCTTCTCTCCTTCGTCAGGGGTCTCTTTTTCTTGTACACCCTTCCCTTTCAAGAACTCCTTAGCTTTTGCGGCCATTGTTGCTTCCTTATTGTTGGCTCCCTCTCTTGTTAGCTCTGGTGGTGTAAAGATTCGACCACTTCTCGTCATTCCCCCGATGCCTGATATGTTTTCAATGGTCGGGTCTGCACCCTTTCCTTCTCCTAACGCAAATGCCCCATATCTCCAAGGGACAGCTTTCTCATTTTTGTAAGGAAAGGGGGATGGGACACAGATAACCACAGACGGTTTTTCTTCAGTCATCGGTGCAGGAGTGGTTCTAGTGAAACGGATCACCAACGGTTCTGATAGAGTTACGTCATATTCTCCACCAGTTTGTGCAAACACCTCTTCCCTCTTATCCTCGCGACATACTTGCATCAAACTTCCGTCAAGCAGGTCTTGTAGAATATCTTCTAATTCAACACACTCTTCAATAGAGTGCCCAGCATCTGGATGAAGTGCACATGATGTACCCATATCATAATCACCTTTTATTAGGCCTACTTTCAACAACGTCTTGAAAATAAACCTCCTAGAACTCTGGATTTCACTCACATCCCTTATCAACTCATGTTTTTCGGCCTCGATGGCGTTCGTCAATGTTAGGCTTATCTTCTTGAAACTTTAGCCACCCAGAGTCGATTAGGGCCTGTACCTTATACTTGAAAGCCACACACCGCTCAATTGAGTGACCAATGCCTCCTCCATGGTAATTACACTTGGCATCTGCATCATAACCCCTTGGGTATGGAGGCTGCATAGGCTTCATCGGGAAAATGGCAACCAAACCCTTTTTTACGAGTTGAGGCAACAACTCCGTGTAAGTCATAGGGATGGGGGTGAAATTAACAAATTGATTCCTTCTCGGGTTGGTGTTTTGACCCGCATTGATATTTGGACCCGCGTTTGCCCCGGCCCTCCACGCTTCAGTTGGGACTCGCGGTGGTTGATAATACCCTTATTGTTGTTGTGGCCTAGTTTGATGATCGAACGAGGTGTTAGCTACATAGGGGGGTTGGCCTAAGTATGGTCGATAACTATGAGTGGGAGCCTGACCTCTCCACGCAGGCATTATCGAGGCTGCATGCACCTCCCCTTCCTTCTTCTTTCCCGGATTGAAACCGGGTTTTTTGTAGTTTGTAGCTGCGGGCGGGCCATACACAATTTTCCCGTTTTTCAGCCCAATTTCTATCCTTTCGCCAATTATGATGACATCAATTGACGGACACATTCCCCACCATATGTTCATAAAATGGCGACTGAAGAGTATTTACAAACATTGCCACCATCTCTCTGTCAAACAAAGGTGGCTCAACTTGCGCGGCCAATTCTCTCCACCGTTGGGCATATTCCTTGAAAGTTTCATTGTCTCCTTTCCCCATATTTTGCAACTGCAGACGGTCCGGTGCAACATGCGTGTTGTATACGTATTGTTTCACAAAAGC
>JAFNIE010000678.1:0-27039 GCA_027742785.1 Vigna reflexopilosa | reverse complement strand
AATGCACTCTTTATATCCCAAAATAGCTACTATAAAAATCTTGTTCAAGAAATTTTTCGTTTTGGTTGGTTTTCAAGCAAGCCAATTTTGGTGGTGAGACTTAGCTACGTTGGTGCTTGGTGCCAAGATTTTGGAAATTTTCAGAGTCTTGGTTTTTGAGATTTGATGGTTGGAATGCACTCTTTATATCCCAAAATGGCTACTCTAAAAATCTTGTTCAAAAAATTTTCATTTTGGTTGGTTTTCAGGCTAGCCAATTTTCGTAGTGAGACTTAGCTACGTTGGTGCTTGGTGCCAAGATTTGGGAAATTTTCAAAGTCTTGGTTTTTGAGATTTGATGGTTGGAATGCACTCTTTATATCCCAAAATAGCTACTATAAAAATCTTGTTCAAGAAATTTTTCGTTTTGGTTGGTTTTCAAGGAAGCCAATTTTGGTGGTGAGACTTAGCTACGTTGGTGCTTGGTGCCAAGATTTTGGAAATTTTCAGAGTCTTGGTTTTTGAGATTTGATGGTTGGAATGCACTCTTTATATCCCAAAATGGCTACTCTAAAAATCTTGTTCAAAAAAATTTTCATTTTGGTTGGTTTTCAGGCTAGCCAATTTTGGTAGTGAGACTTAGCTACGTTGGTGCTTGGTGCCAAGATTTGGGAAATTTTCAAAGTCTTGGTTTTTGAGATTTGATGGTTGGAATGCACTCTTTATATCCCAAAATAGCTACTATAAAAATCTTGTTCAAGAAATTTTTCGTTTTGGTTGGTTTTCAAGCAAGCCAATTTTGGTGGTGAGACTTAGCTACGTTGGTGCTTGGTGCCAAGATTTTGGAAATTTTCAGAGTCTTGGTTTTTGAGATTTGATGGTTGGAATGCACTCTTTATATCCCAAAATGGCTACTCTAAAAATCTTGTTCAAAAAATTTTCATTTTGGTTGGTTTTCAGGCTAGCCAATTTTGGTAGTGAGACTTAGCTACGTTGGTGCTTGGTGCCAAGATTTGGGAAATTTTCAAAGTCTTGGTTTTTGAGATTTGATGGTTGGAATGCACTCTTTATATCCCAAAATGGCTACTCTAAAAATCTTGTTCAAAAAATTTTCATTTTGGTTGGTTTTCAGGCTAGCCAATTTTCGTAGTGAGACTTAGCTACGTTGGTGCTTGGTGCCAAGATTTGGGAAATTTTCAAAGTCTTGGTTTTTGAGATTTGATGGTTGGAATGCACTCTTTATATCCCAAAATAGCTACTATAAAAATCTTGTTCAAGAAATTTTTCGTTTTGGTTGGTTTTCAAGGCAAGCCAATTTTGGTGGTGAGACTTAGCTACGTTGGTGCTTGGTGCCAAGATTTTGGAAATTTTCAGAGTCTTGGTTTTTGAGATTTGATGGTTGGAATGCACTCTTTATATCCCAAAATGGCTACTCTAAAAATCTTGTTCAAAAAATTTTCATTTTGGTTGGTTTTCAGGCTAGCCAATTTTGGTAGTGAGACTTAGCTACGTTGGTGCTTGGTGCCAAGATTTGGGAAATTTTCAAAGTCTTGGTTTTTGAGATTTGATGGTTGGAATGCACTCTTTATATCCCAAAATAGCTACTATAAAAATCTTGTTCAAGAAATTTTTCGTTTTGGTTGGTTTTCAAGCAAGCCAATTTTGTGGTGAGACTTAGCTACGTTGGTGCTTGGTGCCAAGATTTTGGAAATTTTCAGAGTCTTGGTTTTTGAGATTTGATGGTTGGAATGCACTCTTTATATCCCAAAATGGCTACTCTAAAAATCTTGTTCAAAAAATTTTCATTTTGGTTGGTTTTCAGGCTAGCCAATTTTGGTAGTGAGACTTAGCTACGTTGGTGCTTGGTGCCAAGATTTGGGAAATTTTCAAAGTCTTGGTTTTTGAGATTTGATGGTTGGAATGCACTCTTTATATCCCAAAATAGCTACTATAAAAATCTTGTTCAAGAAATTTTTCGTTTTGGTTGGTTTTCAAGCAAGCCAATTTTGGTGGTGAGACTTAGCTACGTTGGTGCTTGGTGCCAAGATTTTGGAAATTTTCAGAGTCTTGGTTTTTGAGATTTGATGGTTGGAATGCACTCTTTATATCCCAAAATGGCTACTCTAAAAATCTTGTTCAAAAAATTTTCATTTTGGTTGGTTTTCAGGCTAGCCAATTTTGGTAGTGAGACTTAGCTACGTTGGTGCTTGGTGCCAAGATTTGGGAAATTTTCAAAGTCTTGGTTTTTGAGATTTGATGGTTGGAATGCACTCTTTATATCCCAAAATAGCTACTATAAAAATCTTGTTCAAGAAATTTTTCGTTTTGGTTGGTTTTCAAGGAAGCCAATTTTGGTGGTGAGACTTAGCTACGTTGGTGCTTGGTGCCAAGATTTTGGAAATTTTCAGAGTCTTGGTTTTTGAGATTTGATGGTTGGAATGCACTCTTTATATCCCAAAATGGCTACTCTAAAAATCTTGTTCAAAAAATTTTCATTTTGGTTGGTTTTCAGGCTAGCCAATTTTGGTAGTGAGACTTAGCTACGTTGGTGCTTGGTGCCAAGATTTGGGAAATTTTCAAAGTCTTGGTTTTTGAGATTTGATGGTTGGAATGCACTCTTTATATCCCAAAATAGCTACTATAAAAATCTTGTTCAAGAAATTTTTCGTTTTGGTTGGTTTTCAAGGAAGCCAATTTTGGTGGTGAGACTTAGCTACGTTGGTGCTTGGTGCCAAGATTTTGGAAATTTTCAGAGTCTTGGTTTTTGAGATTTGATGGTTGGAATGCACTCTTTATATCCCAAAATGGCTACTCTAAAAATCTTGTTCAAAAAATTTTCATTTTGGTTGGTTTTCAGGCTAGCCAATTTTCGTAGTGAGACTTAGCTACGTTGGTGCTTGGTGCCAAGATTTGGGAAATTTTCAAAGTCTTGGTTTTTGAGATTTGATGGTTGGAATGCACTCTTTATATCCCAAAATAGCTACTATAAAAATCTTGTTCAAGAAATTTTTCGTTTTGGTTGGTTTTCAAGGAAGCCAATTTTGGTGGTGAGACTTAGCTACGTTGGTGCTTGGTGCCAAGATTTGGAAATTTTCAGAGTCTTGGTTTTTGAGATTTGATGGTTGGAATGCACTCTTTATATCCCAAAATGGCTACTCTAAAAATCTTGTTCAAAAAATTTTCATTTTGGTTGGTTTTCAGGCTAGCCAATTTTGGTAGTGAGACTTAGCTACGTTGGTGCTTGGTGCCAAGATTTGGGAAATTTTCAAAGTCTTGGTTTTTGAGATTTGATGGTTGGAATGCACTCTTTATATCCCAAAATAGCTACTATAAAAATCTTGTTCAAGAAATTTTTCGTTTTGGTTGGTTTTCAAGGAAGCCAATTTTGGTGGTGAGACTTAGCTACGTTGGTGCTTGGTGCCAAGATTTTGGAAATTTTCAGAGTCTTGGTTTTTGAGATTTGATGGTTGGAATGCACTCTTTATATCCCAAAATGGCTACTCTAAAAATCTTGTTCAAAAAAATTTTCATTTTGGTTGGTTTTCAGGCTAGCCAATTTTCGTAGTGAGACTTAGCTACGTTGGTGCTTGGTGCCAAGATTTGGGAAATTTTCAAAGTCTTGGTTTTTGAGATTTGATGGTTGGAATGCACTCTTTATATCCCAAAATAGCTACTATAAAAATCTTGTTCAAGAAATTTTTCGTTTTGGTTGGTTTTCAAGCAAGCCAATTTTGGTGGTGAGACTTAGCTACGTTGGTGCTTGGTGCCAAGATTTTGGAAATTTTCAGAGTCTTGGTTTTTGAGATTTGATGGTTGGAATGCACTCTTTATATCCCAAAATGGCTACTCTAAAAATCTTGTTCAAAAAATTTTCATTTTGGTTGGTTTTCAGGCTAGCCAATTTTGGTAGTGAGACTTAGCTACGTTGGTGCTTGGTGCCAAGATTTGGGAAATTTTCAAAGTCTTGGTTTTTGAGATTTGATGGTTGGAATGCACTCTTTATATCCCAAAATAGCTACTATAAAAATCTTGTTCAAGAAATTTTTCGTTTTGGTTGGTTTTCAAGGAAGCCAATTTTGGTGGTGAGACTTAGCTACGTTGGTGCTTGGTGCCAAGATTTTGGAAATTTTCAGAGTCTTGGTTTTTGAGATTTGATGGTTGGAATGCACTCTTTATATCCCAAAATGGCTACTATAAAAATCTTGTTCAAAAAAATTTTCATTTTGGTTGGTTTTCAGGCTAGCCAATTTTCGTAGTGAGACTTAGCTACGTTGGTGCTTGGTGCCAAGATTTGGGAAATTTTCAAAGTCTTGGTTTTTGAGATTTGATGGTTGGAATGCACTCTTTATATCCCAAAATAGCTACTATAAAAATCTTGTTCAAGAAATTTTTCGTTTTGGTTGGTTTTCAAGCAAGCCAATTTTGGTGGTGAGACTTAGCTACGTTGGTGCTTGGTGCCAAGATTTTGGAAATTTTCAGAGTCTTGGTTTTTGAGATTTGATGGTTGGAATGCACTCTTTATATCCCAAAATGGCTACTCTAAAAATCTTGTTCAAAAAAATTTTCATTTTGGTTGGTTTTCAGGCTAGCCAATTTTCGTAGTGAGACTTAGCTACGTTGGTGCTTGGTGCCAAGATTTGGGAAATTTTCAAAGTCTTGGTTTTTGAGATTTGATGTTGGAATGCACTCTTTATATCCCAAAATAGCTACTATAAAAATCTTGTTCAAGAAATTTTTCGTTTTGGTTGGTTTTCAAGCAAGCCAATTTTTGTGGTGAGACTTAGCTACGTTGGTGCTTGGTGCCAAGATTTTGGAAATTTTCAGAGTCTTGGTTTTTGAGATTTGATGGTTGGAATGCACTCTTTATATCCCAAAATGGCTACTCTAAAAATCTTGTTCAAAAAATTTTCATTTTGGTTGGTTTTCAGGCTAGCCAATTTTGGTAGTGAGACTTAGCTACGTTGGTGCTTGGTGCCAAGATTTGGGAAATTTTCAAAGTCTTGGTTTTTGAGATTTGATGGTTGGAATGCACTCTTTATATCCCAAAATGGCTACTCTAAAAATCTTGTTCAAAAAAATTTTCATTTTGGTTGGTTTTCAGGCTAGCCAATTTTCGTAGTGAGACTTAGCTACGTCGGTGCTTGGTGCCAAGATTTGGAAATTTTCAAAGTCTTGGTTTTTGAGATTGATGTGGAATGCACTCTTTATATCCCAAAATAGCTACTATAAAAATCTTGTTCAAGAAATTTTTCGTTTTGGTTGGTTTTCAAGCAAGCCAATTTTTGTGGTGAGACTTAGCTACTTTGGTGCTTGGTGCCAAGAATTTGGAAATTTTCAGAGTCTTGGTTTTTGAGATTTGATGGTTGGAATGCACTCTTAATATCCCAAAATGGCTACTGTAAAAATCTTGTTCAAAATAATTTTCATTTTGGTTGGTTTTCAGGCTAGCCAATTTTGGTAGTGAGACTTAGCTACGTTGGTGCTTGGTGCCAAGATTTGGGAAATTTTCAAAGTCTTGGTTTTTGAGATTTGATGGTTGGAATGCACTCTTTATATCCCAAAATAGCTACTATAAAAATCTTGTTCAAGAAATTTTTCGTTTTGGTTGGTTTTCAAGGAAGCCAATTTTGGTGGTGAGACTTAGCTACGTTGGTGCTTGGTGCCAAGATTTTGGAAATTTTCAGAGTCTTGGTTTTTGAGATTTGATGGTTGGAATGCACTCTTTATATCCCAAAATGGCTACTCTAAAAATCGTGTTCAAAAAAATTTCATTTTGGTTGGTTTCAGGCTAGCCAATTTTGTAGTGAGACTTAGCTACGTTGGTGCTTGGTGCCAAGATTTGGGAAATTTTCAAAGTCTTGGTTTTTGATTTGATGTGGAATGCACTCTTTATATCCCAAAATAGCTACTATAAAAATCTTGTTCAAGAAATTTTTCGTTTTGGTTGGTTTTCAAGGAAGCCAATTTTGGTGGTGAGACTTAGCTACGTTGGTGCTTGGTGCCAAGATTTTGGAAATTTTCAGAGTCTTGGTTTTTGAGATTTGATGGTTGGAATGCATTCTTAATATCCCAAAATGGCTACTCTAAAAATCTTGTTCAAAAAAATTTCATTTTGGTTGGTTTTCAGGCTAGCCAATTTTGGTAGTGAGACTTAGCTACGTTGGTGCTTGGTGCCAAGATTTGGGAAATTTTCAAAGTCTTGGTTTTTGAGATTTGATTGTTGGAATGCACTCTTTATATCCCAAAATAGCTACTATAAAAATCTTGTTCAAGAAATTTTTCGTTTTGGTTGGTTTTCAAGGAAGCCAATTTTGGTGGTGAGACTTAGCTACGTTGGTGCTTGGTGCCAAGATTTTGGAAATTTTCAGAGTCTTGGTTTTTGAGATTTGATGGTTGGAATGCACTCTTTATATCCCAAAATGGCTACTCTAAAAATCTTGTTCAAAAAAATTTTCAATTTGGTTGGTTTTCAGGCTAGCCAATTTTCGTAGTGAGACTTAGCTACATCGGTGCTTGGTGCCAAGATTTGGGAAATTTTCAAAGTCTTTCTTTTTGATTGTTGGAATGCACTCTTTATATCCCAAAATAGCTACGATAAAAATCTTGTTCAAGAAATTTTTCGTTTTGGTTGGTTTTTAAGCAAGCCAATTTTTGTGGTGAGACTTAGCTACTTTGGTGCTTGATGCCAAGAATTTGGAAATTTTCAGAGTCTTGGTTTTTGAGATTTGATGGTTGGAATGCATTCTCAATATCCCAAAATGGCTAGTCTAAAAATCTTGTTCAAAATAATTTTCATTTTGGTTGGTTTTCAGGCTACGCAGTTTTGGTAGTGAGACTTAGCTACGTTGGAGCTTAGTGCCAAGATTTGGGAAATTTTCAAATTCTTGGTTTTTGAGATTTAATGGTTGGAATGCACTCTTTATATCCCAAAATAGCAACTATAAAAATCTTGTTCAAGAAATTTTTCGTTTTGGTTGGTTTTCAAGGAAGCCAATTTTGGTGGTGAGACTTAGCTACTTTGGTGCTTGGTGCCAAGAATTTGGAAATTTTCAGGGTCTTGGTTTTTGAGATTTGATGGTTGGTATGCACTCTTTATATCCCAAAATGGCTACTATAAAAATCGTGTTCAAAAAAATTTTCATTTTGGTTGGTTTTCAGGCTAGCCAATTTTCGTAGTGAGACTTAGCTACGTTGGTGCTTGGTGCCAAGATTTGGGAAATTTTAAAGTCTTGGTTTTTGATTGCTGAAATGCACTCTTTATATCCCAAAATAGCTACGATAAAAATCTTGTTCAAGAAATTTTTCGTTTTGGTTGGTTTTTAAGCAAGCCAATTTTTGTGGTGAGACTTAGCTACTTTGGTGCTTGATGCCAAGAATTTGGAAATTTTCAGAGTCTTGGTTTTTGAGATTTGATGGTTGGAATGCATTCTTAATATCCCAAAATGGCTAGTCTAAAAATCTTGTTCAAAATAATTTTCATTTTGGTTGGTTTTCAGGCTACGCAGTTTTGGTAGTGAGACTTAGCTACGTTGGAGCTTAGTGCCAAGATTTGGGAAATTTTCAAATTCTTGGTTTTTGAGATTTAATGGTTGGAATGCACTCTTTATATCCCAAAATAGCAACTATAAAAATCTTGTTCAAGAAATTTTTCGTTTTGGTTGGTTTTCAAGGAAGCCAATTTTGGTGGTGAGACTTAGCTACTTTGGTGCTTGGTGCCAAGAATTTGGAAATTTTCAGGGTCTTGGTTTTTGAGATTTGATGGTTGGTATGCACTCTTTATATCCCAAAATGGCTACTATAAAAATCGTGTTCAAAAAAATTTTCATTTTGGTTGGTTTTCAGTCTAGCCAATTTTCGTAGTGAGACTTAGCTACGTTGGTGCTTGGTGTCAAGATTTGGGAAATTTTCAAAGTCTTGGTTTTTGATTGCTGAAATGCACTCTTTATATCCCAAAATAGCTACGATAAAAATCTTGTTCAAGAAATTTTTCGTTTTGGTTGGTTTTTAAGCAAGTCAATTTTTGTGGTGAGACTTAGCTACTTTGGTGCTTGATGCCAAGAATTTGGAAATTTTCAGAGTCTTGGTTTTTGAGATTTGATGGTTGGAATGCATTCTTAATATCCCAAAATGGCTACTCTAAAAATCTTGTTCAAAAAAATTTTCATTTTGGTTGGTTTTGAGGCTAGCCAATTTTGGTAGTGATAGTTAGCAACGTTGGTGCTTGGTGCCAAGATTTGGGAAATTGTCAAAGTCTTGGTTTTTGAGATTTGATTGTTGGAATGCACTCTTTCTATCCCAAAATAGCTACGATAAAAATCTTGTTCAAGAAATTTTTCGTTTTGGTTGGTTTTCAAGCAAGCCAATTTTTGTGGTGAGACTCAGCTACTTTGGTGCTTGATGCCAAGAATTTGGAAATTTTCAGAGTCTTGGTTTTTGAGATTTGATGGTTGGAATGCATTCTCAATATCCCAAAATGGCTAGTCTAAAAATCTTGTTCAAAATAATTTTCATTTTGGTTGGTTTTCAGGCTAGCGCAGTTTTGGTAGTGAGACTTAGCTACGTTGGTGCTTGGTGCCAAGATTTGGGAAATTTTCAAAGTCTTGGTTTTTGAGATTTAATGGTTGGAATGCACTCTTTATATCCCAAAATAGCAACTATAAAAATCTTGTTCAAGAAATTTTTCGTTTTGGTTGGTTTTCAAGGAAGCCAATTTTGGTGGTGAGACTTAGCTACGTTGGTGCTTGGTGCCAAGATTTGGAAATTTTCAGAGTCTTGGTTTTTGAGATTTGATGGTTGGAATGCACTCTTTATATCCCAAAATGGCTACTCTAAAAATCGTGTTCAAAAAAATTTTCATTTTGGTTGGTTTTCAGGCTAGCCAATTTTCGTAGTGAGACTTAGCTACGTTGGTGCTTGGTGCCAAGATTTGGGAAATTTTCAAAGTCTTGGTTTTTGATTGCTGAAATGCACTCTTTATATCCCAAAATAGCTACTATAAAAATCTTGTTCAAGAAATTTTTCGTTTTGGTTGGTTTTCAAGCAAGCCAATTTTTGTGGTGAGACTTAGCTACTTTGGTGCTTGATGCCAAGAATTTGGAAATTTTCAGAGTCTTGGTTTTTGAGATTTGATGGTTGGAATGCATTCTTAATATCCCAAAATGGCTACTCTAAAAATCTTGTTCAAAAAAATTTTCATTTTGGTTGGTTTTCAGGCTAGCCAATTTTGGTAGTGAGACTTAGCTACGTTGGTGCTTGGTGCCAAGATTTGGGAAATTTTCAAAGTCTTGGTTTTTGAGATTTGATGGTTGGAATGCACTCTTTATATCCCAAAATAGCTACTATAAAAATCTTGTTCAAGAAATTTTTCGTTTTGGTTGGTTTTCAAGGAAGCCAATTTTGGTGGTGAGACTTAGCTACTTTGGTGCTTGGTGCCAAGAATTTGGAAATTTTCAGGGTCTTGGTTTTTGAGATTTGATGGTTGGTATGCACTCTTTATATCCCAAAATGGCTACTATAAAAATCGTGTTCAAAAAAATTTTCATTTTGGTTGGTTTTCAGGCTAGCCAATTTTCGTAGTGAGACTTAGCTACGTTGGTGCTTGGTGCCAAGATTTGGGAAATTTTCAAAGTCTTGGTTTTTGATTGCTGAAATGCACTCTTTATATCCCAAAATAGCTACGATAAAAATCTTGTTCAAGAAATTTTTCGTTTTGGTTGGTTTTTAAGCAAGCCAATTTTTGTGGTGAGACTTAGCTACTTTGGTGCTTGGTGCCAAGAATTTGGAAATTTTCAGAGTCTGGGTTTTTGAGATTTGATGGTTGGAATGCATTCTTAATATCCCAAAATGGCTACTCTAAAAATCTTGTTCAAAAAAATTTTCATTTTGGTTGGTTTTCAGGCTAGCCAATTTTGGTAGTGAGACTTAGCTACGTTGGTGCTTGGTGCCAAGATTTGGGAAATTTTCAAAGTCTTGGTTTTTGATTGTTGGAATGCACTCTTTATATCCCAAAATAGCTACGATAAAAATCTTGTTCAAGAAATTTTTCGTTTTGGTTGGTTTTCAAGCAAGCCAATTTTTGTGGTGAGACTTAGCTACTTTGGTGCTTGATGCCAAGAATTTGGAAATTTTCAGAGTCTTGGTTTTTGAGATTTGATGGTTGGAATGCATTCTTAATATCCCAAAATGGCTAGTCTAAAAATCTTGTTCAAAATAATTTTCATTTTGGTTGGTTTTCAGGCTAGCCAGTTTTGGTAGTGAGACTTAGCTACGTTGGTGCTTGGTGCCAAGATTTGGGAAATTTTCAAAGTCTTGGTTTTTGAGATTTAATGGTTGGAATGCACTCTTTATATCCCAAAATAGCAACTATAAAAATCTTGTTCAAGAAATTTTTCGTTTTGGTTGGTTTTCAAGGAAGCCAATTTTGGTGGTGAGACTTAGCTACGTTGGTGCTTGGTGCCAAGAATTTGGAAATTTTCAGAGTCTTGGTTTTTGAGATTTGATGGTTGGAATGCACTCTTTATATCCCAAAATGGCTACTCTAAAAATCGTGTTCAAAAAAATTTTCATTTTGGTTGGTTTTCAGGCTAGCCAATTTTCGTAGTGAGACTTAGCTACGTTGGTGCTTGGTGCCAAGATTTGGGAAATTTTCAAAGTCTTGGTTTTTGATTGCTGAAATGCACTCTTTATATCCCAAAATAGCTACGATAAAAATCTTGTTCAAGAAATTTTTCGTTTTGGTTGGTTTTTAAGCAAGCCAATTTTTGTGGTGAGACTTAGCTACTTTGGTGCTTGATGCCAAGAATTTGGAAATTTTCAGAGTCTTGGTTTTTGAGATTTGATGGTTGGAATGCATTCTTAATATCCCAAAATGGCTAGTCTAAAAATCTTGTTCAAAATAATTTTCATTTTGGTTGGTTTTCAGGCTACGCAATTTTGGTAGTGAGACTTAGCTACGTTGGTGCTTGGTGCCAAGATTTGGGAAATTTTCAAAGTCTTGGTTTTTGAGATTTAATGGTTGGAATGCACTCTTTATATCCCAAAATAGCAACTATAAAAATCTTGTTCAAGAAATTTTTCGTTTTGGTTGGTTTTCAAGGAAGCCAATTTTGGTGGTGAGACTTAGCTACTTTGGTGCTTGGTGCCAAGAATTTGGAAATTTTCAGGGTCTTGGTTTTTGAGATTTGATGGTTGGTATGCACTCTTTATATCCCAAAATGGCTACTATAAAAATCGTGTTCAAAAAAATTTTCATTTTGGTTGGTTTTCAGGCTAGCCAATTTTCGTAGTGAGACTTAGCTACGTTGGTGCTTGGTGCCAAGATTTGGGAAATTTTCAAAGTCTTGGTTTTTGATTGCTGAAATGCACTCTTTATATCCCAAAATAGCTACGATAAAAATCTTGTTCAAGAAATTTTTCGTTTTGGTTGGTTTTTAAGCAAGCCAATTTTTGTGGTGAGACTTAGCTACTTTGGTGCTTGATGCCAAGAATTTGGAAATTTTCAGAGTCTTGGTTTTTGAGATTTGATGGTTGGAATGCATTCTTAATATCCCAAAATGGCTAGTCTAAAAATCTTGTTCAAAATAATTTTCATTTTGGTTGGTTTTCAGGCTACGCAGTTTTGGTAGTGAGACTTAGCTACGTTGGAGCTTAGTGCCAAGATTTGGGAAATTTTCAAATTCTTGGTTTTTGAGATTTAATGGTTGGAATGCACTCTTTATATCCCAAAATAGCAACTATAAAAATCTTGTTCAAGAAATTTTTCGTTTTGGTTGGTTTTCAAGGAAGCCAATTTTGGTGGTGAGACTTAGCTACTTTGGTGCTTGGTGCCAAGAATTTGGAAATTTTCAGGGTCTTGGTTTTTGAGATTTGATGGTTGGTATGCACTCTTTATATCCCAAAATGGCTACTATAAAAATCGTGTTCAAAAAAATTTTCATTTTGGTTGGTTTTCAGGCTAGCCAATTTTCGTAGTGAGACTTAGCTACGTTGGTGCTTGGTGTCAAGATTTGGGAAATTTTCAAAGTCTTGGTTTTTGATTGCTGAAATGCACTCTTTATATCCCAAAATAGCTACGATAAAAATCTTGTTCAAGAAATTTTTCGTTTTGGTTGGTTTTTAAGCAAGTCAATTTTTGTGGTGAGACTTAGCTACTTTGGTGCTTGATACCAAGAATTTGGAAATTTTCAGAGTCTGGGTTTTTGAGATTTGATGGTTGGAATGCATTCTTAATATCCCAAAATGGCTACTCTAAAAATCTTGTTCAAAAAAATTTTCATTTTGGTTGGTTTTGAGGCTAGCCAATTTTGGTAGTGATAGTTAGCAACGTTGGTGCTTGGTGCCAAGATTTGGGAAATTGTCAAAGTCTTGGTTTTTGAGATTTGATTGTTGGAATGCACTCTTTCTATCCCAAAATAGCTACGATAAAAATCTTGTTCAAGAAATTTTTCGTTTTGGTTGGTTTTTAAGCAAGCCAATTTTTGTGGTCAGACTCAGCTACTTTGGTGCTTGATGCCAAGAATTTGGAAATTTTCAGAGTCTTGGTTTTTGAGATTTGATGGTTGGAATGCATTCTCAATATCCCAAAATGGCTAGTCTAAAAATCTTGTTCAAAATAATTTTCATTTTGGTTGGTTTTCAGGCTACGCAGTTTTGGTAGTGAGACTTAGCTACGTTGGAGCTTAGTGCCAAGATTTGGGAAATTTTCAAATTCTTGGTTTTTGAGATTTAATGGTTGGAATGCACTCTTTATATCCCAAAATAGCAACTATAAAAATCTTGTTCAAGAAATTTTTCGTTTTGGTTGGTTTTCAAGGAAGCCAATTTTGGTGGTGAGACTTAGCTACTTTGGTGCTTGGTGCCAAGAATTTGGAAATTTTCAGGGTCTTGGTTTTTGAGATTTGATGGTTGGTATGCACTCTTTATATCCCAAAATGGCTACTATAAAAATCGTGTTCAAAAAAATTTTCATTTTGGTTGGTTTTCAGGCTAGCCAATTTTCGTAGTGAGACTTAGCTACGTTGGTGCTTGGTGCCAAGATTTGGGAAATTTTTAAAGTCTTGGTTTTTGATTGCTGAAATGCACTCTTTATATCCCAAAATAGCTACGATAAAAATCTTGTTCAAGAAATTTTTCGTTTTGGTTGGTTTTTAAGCAAGCCAATTTTTGTGGTGAGACTTAGCTACTTTGGTGCTTGATGCCAAGAATTTGGAAATTTTCAGAGTCTTGGTTTTTGAGATTTGATGGTTGGAATGCATTCTTAATATCCCTAAATAGCTAGTCTAAAAATCTTGTTCAAAATAATTTTCATTTTGGTTGGTTTTCAGGCTACGCAGTTTTGGTAGTGAGACTTAGCTACGTTGGAGCTTAGTGCCAAGATTTGGGAAATTTTCAAATTCTTGGTTTTTGAGATTTAATGGTTGGAATGCACTCTTTATATCCCAAAATAGCAACTATAAAAATCTTGTTCAAGAAATTTTTCGTTTTGGTTGGTTTTCAAGGAAGCCAATTTTGGTGGTGAGACTTAGCTACTTTGGTGCTTGGTGCCAAGAATTTGGAAATTTTCAGGGTCTTGGTTTTTGAGATTTGATGGTTGGTATGCACTCTTTATATCCCAAAATGGCTACTATAAAAATCGTGTTCAAAAAAATTTTCATTTTGGTTGGTTTTCAGTCTAGCCAATTTTCGTAGTGAGACTTAGCTACGTTGGTGCTTGGTGTCAAGATTTGGGAAATTTTCAAAGTCTTGGTTTTTGATTGCTGAAATGCACTCTTTATATCCCAAAATAGCTACGATAAAAATCTTGTTCAAGAAATTTTTCGTTTTGGTTGGTTTTTAAGCAAGCCAATTTTTGTGGTGAGACTTAGCTACTTTGGTGCTTGATGCCAAGAATTTGGAAATTTTCAGAGTCTTGGTTTTTGAGATTTGATGGTTGGAATGCATTCTTAATATCCCAAAATGGCTAGTCTAAAAATCTTGTTCAAAATAATTTTCATTTTGGTTGGTTTTGAGGCTAGCCAATTTTGGTAGTGATAGTTAGCAACGTTGGTGCTTGGTGCCAAGATTTGGGAAATTGTCAAAGTCTTGGTTTTTGAGATTTGATTGTTGGAATGCACTCTTTCTATCCCAAAATAGCTACGATAAAAATCTTGTTCAAGAAATTTTTCGTTTTGGTTGGTTTTTAAGCAAGCCAATTTTTGTGGTGAGACTTAGCTACTTTGGTGCTTGATGCCAAGAATTTGGAAATTTTCAGAGTCTTGGTTTTTGAGATTTGATGGTTGGAATGCATTCTTAATATCCCAAAATGGCTAGTCTAAAAATCTTGTTCAAAATAATTTTCATTTTGGTTGGTTTTCAGGCTACGCAGTTTTGGTAGTGAGACTTAGCTACGTTGGAGCTTAGTGCCAAGATTTGGGAAATTTTCAAATTCTTGGTTTTTGAGATTTAATGGTTGGAATGCACTCTTTATATCCCAAAATAGCAACTATAAAAATCTTGTTCAAGAAATTTTTCGTTTTGGTTGGTTTTCAAGGAAGCCAATTTTGGTGGTGAGACTTAGCTACTTTGGTGCTTGGTGCCAAGAATTTGGAAATTTTCAGGGTCTTGGTTTTTGAGATTTGATGGTTGGTATGCACTCTTTATATCCCAAAATGGCTACTATAAAAATCGTGTTCAAAAAAATTTTCATTTTGGTTGGTTTTCAGGCTAGCCAATTTTCGTAGTGAGACTTAGCTACGTTGGTGCTTGGTGTCAAGATTTGGGAAATTTTCAAAGTCTTGGTTTTTGATTGCTGAAATGCACTCTTTATATCCCAAAATAGCTACGATAAAAATCTTGTTCAAGAAATTTTTCGTTTTGGTTGGTTTTTAAGCAAGTCAATTTTTGTGGTGAGACTTAGCTACTTTGGTGCTTGATGCCAAGAATTTGGAAATTTTCAGAGTCTGGGTTTTTGAGATTTGATGGTTGGAATGCATTCTTAATATCCCAAAATGGCTACTCTAAAAATCTTGTTCAAAAAAATTTTCATTTTGGTTGGTTTTGAGGCTAGCCAATTTTGGTAGTGATAGTTAGCAACGTTGGTGCTTGGTGCCAAGATTTGGGAAATTGTCAAAGTCTTGGTTTTTGAGATTTGATTGTTGGAATGCACTCTTTCTATCCCAAAATAGCTACGATAAAAATCTTGTTCAAGAAATTTTTCGTTTTGGTTGGTTTTTAAGCAAGCCAATTTTTGTGGTGAGACTTAGCTACTTTGGTGCTTGATGCCAAGAATTTGGAAATTTTCAGAGTCTTGGTTTTTGAGATTTGATGGTTGGAATGCATTCTCAATATCCCAAAATGGCTAGTCTAAAAATCTTGTTCAAAATAATTTTCATTTTGGTTGGTTTTCAGGCTACGCAGTTTTGGTAGTGAGACTTAGCTACGTTGGAGCTTAGTGCCAAGATTTGGGAAATTTTCAAATTCTTGGTTTTTGAGATTTAATGGTTGGAATGCACTCTTTATATCCCAAAATAGCAACTATAAAAATCTTGTTCAAGAAATTTTTCGTTTTGGTTGGTTTTCAAGGAAGCCAATTTTGGTGGTGAGACTTAGCTACTTTGGTGCTTGGTGCCAAGAATTTGGAAATTTTCAGGGTCTTGGTTTTTGAGATTTGATGGTTGGTATGCACTCTTTATATCCCAAAATGGCTACTATAAAAATCGTGTTCAAAAAAATTTTCATTTTGGTTGGTTTTCAGGCTAGCCAATTTTCGTAGTGAGACTTAGCTACGTTGGTGCTTGGTGCCAAGATTTGGGAAATTTTTAAAGTCTTGGTTTTTGATTGCTGAAATGCACTCTTTATATCCCAAAATAGCTACGATAAAAATCTTGTTCAAGAAATTTTTCGTTTTGGTTGGTTTTTAAGCAAGCCAATTTTTGTGGTGAGACTTAGCTACTTTGGTGCTTGATGCCAAGAATTTGGAAATTTTCAGAGTCTTGGTTTTTGAGATTTGATGGTTGGAATGCATTCTTAATATCCCTAAATAGCTAGTCTAAAAATCTTGTTCAAAATAATTTTCATTTTGGTTGGTTTTCAGGCTACGCAGTTTTGGTAGTGAGACTTAGCTACGTTGGAGCTTAGTGCCAAGATTTGGGAAATTTTCAAATTCTTGGTTTTTGAGATTTAATGGTTGGAATGCACTCTTTATATCCCAAAATAGCAACTATAAAAATCTTGTTCAAGAAATTTTTCGTTTTGGTTGGTTTTCAAGGAAGCCAATTTTGGTGGTGAGACTTAGCTACTTTGGTGCTTGGTGCCAAGAATTTGGAAATTTTCAGGGTCTTGGTTTTTGAGATTTGATGGTTGGTATGCACTCTTTATATCCCAAAATGGCTACTATAAAAATCGTGTTCAAAAAAATTTTCATTTTGGTTGGTTTTCAGGCTAGCCAATTTTCGTAGTGAGACTTAGCTACGTTGGTGCTTGGTGTCAAGATTTGGGAAATTTTCAAAGTCTTGGTTTTTGATTGCTGAAATGCACTCTTTATATCCCAAAATAGCTACGATAAAAATCTTGTTCAAGAAATTTTTCGTTTTGGTTGGTTTTTAAGCAAGCCAATTTTTGTGGTGAGACTTAGCTACTTTGGTGCTTGATGCCAAGAATTTGGAAATTTTCAGAGTCTTGGTTTTTGAGATTTGATGGTTGGAATGCATTCTTAATATCCCAAAATGGCTACTCTAAAAATCTTGTTCAAAATAATTTTCATTTTGGTTGGTTTTGAGGCTAGCCAATTTTGGTAGTGATAGTTAGCAACGTTGGTGCTTGGTGCCAAGATTTGGGAAATTGTCAAAGTCTTGGTTTTTGAGATTTGATTGTTGGAATGCACTCTTTCTATCCCAAAATAGCTACGATAAAAATCTTGTTCAAGAAATTTTTCGTTTTGGTTGGTTTTTAAGCAAGCCAATTTTTGTGGTGAGACTTAGCTACTTTGGTGCTTGATGCCAAGAATTTGGAAATTTTCAGAGTCTTGGTTTTTGAGATTTGATGGTTGGAATGCATTCTTAATATCCCTAAATAGCTAGTCTAAAAATCTTGTTCAAAATAATTTTCATTTTGGTTGGTTTTCAGGCTACGCAGTTTTGGTAGTGAGACTTAGCTACGTTGGAGCTTAGTGCCAAGATTTGGGAAATTTTCAAAGTCTTGGTTTTTGAGATTTAATGGTTGGAATGCACTCTTTATATCCCAAAATAGCAACTATAAAAATCTTGTTCAAGAAATTTTTCGTTTTGGTTGGTTTTCAAGGAAGCCAATTTTGGTGGTGAGACTTAGCTACTTTGGTGCTTGGTGCCAAGAATTTGGAAATTTTCAGGGTCTTGGTTTTTGAGATTTGATGGTTGGTATGCACTCTTTATATCCCAAAATGGCTACTATAAAAATCGTGTTCAAAAAAATTTTCATTTTGGTTGGTTTTCAGTCTAGCCAATTTTCGTAGTGAGACTTAGCTACGTTGGTGCTTGGTGTCAAGATTTGGGAAATTTTCAAAGTCTTGGTTTTTGATTGCTGAAATGCACTCTTTATATCCCAAAATAGCTACGATAAAAATCTTGTTCAAGAAATTTTTCGTTTTGGTTGGTTTTTAAGCAAGTCAATTTTTGTGGTGAGACTTAGCTAATTTGGTGCTTGATACCAAGAATTTGGAAATTTTCAGAGTCTGGGTTTTTGAGATTTGATGGTTGGAATGCATTCTTAATATCCCAAAATGGCTACTCTAAAAATCTTGTTCAAAAAAATTTTCATTTTGGTTGGTTTTGAGGCTAGCCAATTTTGGTAGTGATAGTTAGCAACGTTGGTGCTTGGTGCCAAGATTTGGGAAATTGTCAAAGTCTTGGTTTTTGAGATTTGATTGTTGGAATGCACTCTTTCTATCCCAAAATAGCTACGATAAAAATCTTGTTCAAGAAATTTTTCGTTTTGGTTGGTTTTTAAGCAAGCCAATTTTTGTGGTGAGACTTAGCTACTTTGGTGCTTGATGCCAAGAATTTGGAAATTTTCAGAGTCTTGGTTTTTGAGATTTGATGGTTGGAATGCATTCTCAATATCCCAAAATGGCTAGTCTAAAAATCTTGTTCAAAATAATTTTCATTTTGGTTGGTTTTCAGGCTACGCAGTTTTGGTAGTGAGACTTAGCTACGTTGGAGCTTAGTGCCAAGATTTGGGAAATTTTCAAATTCTTGGTTTTTGAGATTTAATGGTTGGAATGCACTCTTTATATCCCAAAATAGCAACTATAAAAATCTTGTTCAAGAAATTTTTCGTTTTGGTTGGTTTTCAAGGAAGCCAATTTTGGTGGTGAGACTTAGCTACTTTGGTGCTTGGTGCCAAGAATTTGGAAATTTTCAGGGTCTTGGTTTTTGAGATTTGATGGTTGGTATGCACTCTTTATATCCCAAAATGGCTACTATAAAAATCGTGTTCAAAAAAATTTTCATTTTGGTTGGTTTTCAGGCTAGCCAATTTTCGTAGTGAGACTTAGCTACGTTGGTGCTTGGTGCCAAGATTTGGGAAATTTTTAAAGTCTTGGTTTTTGATTGCTGAAATGCACTCTTTATATCCCAAAATAGCTACGATAAAAATCTTGTTCAAGAAATTTTTCGTTTTGGTTGGTTTTTAAGCAAGCCAATTTTTGTGGTGAGACTTAGCTACTTTGGTGCTTGATGCCAAGAATTTGGAAATTTTCAGAGTCTTGGTTTTTGAGATTTGATGGTTGGAATGCATTCTTAATATCCCTAAATAGCTAGTCTAAAAATCTTGTTCAAAATAATTTTCATTTTGGTTGGTTTTCAGGCTACGCAGTTTTGGTAGTGAGACTTAGCTACGTTGGAGCTTAGTGCCAAGATTTGGGAAATTTTCAAATTCTTGGTTTTTGAGATTTAATGGTTGGAATGCACTCTTTATATCCCAAAATAGCAACTATAAAAATCTTGTTCAAGAAATTTTTCGTTTTGGTTGGTTTTCAAGGAAGCCAATTTTGGTGGTGAGACTTAGCTACTTTGGTGCTTGGTGCCAAGAATTTGGAAATTTTCAGGGTCTTGGTTTTTGAGATTTGATGGTTGGTATGCACTCTTTATATCCCAAAATGGCTACTATAAAAATCGTGTTCAAAAAAATTTTCATTTTGGTTGGTTTTCAGTCTAGCCAATTTTCGTAGTGAGACTTAGCTACGTTGGTGCTTGGTGTCAAGATTTGGGAAATTTTCAAAGTCTTGGTTTTTGATTGCTGAAATGCACTCTTTATATCCCAAAATAGCTACGATAAAAATCTTGTTCAAGAAATTTTTCGTTTTGGTTGGTTTTTAAGCAAGCCAATTTTTGTGGTGAGACTTAGCTACTTTGGTGCTTGATGCCAAGAATTTGGAAATTTTCAGAGTCTTGGTTTTTGAGATTTGATGGTTGGAATGCATTCTTAATATCCCAAAATAGCTAGTCTAAAAATCTTGTTCAAAATAATTTTCATTTTGGTTGGTTTTGAGGCTAGCCAATTTTGGTAGTGATAGTTAGCAACGTTGGTGCTTGGTGCCAAGATTTGGGAAATTGTCAAAGTCTTGGTTTTTGAGATTTGATTGTTGGAATGCACTCTTTCTATCCCAAAATAGCTACGATAAAAATCTTGTTCAAGAAATTTTTCGTTTTGGTTGGTTTTTAAGCAAGCCAATTTTTGTGGTGAGACTTAGCTACTTTGGTGCTTGATGCCAAGAATTTGGAAATTTTCAGAGTCTTGGTTTTTGAGATTTGATGGTTGGAATGCATTCTTAATATCCCTAAATAGCTAGTCTAAAAATCTTGTTCAAAATAATTTTCATTTTGGTTGGTTTTCAGGCTACGCAGTTTTGGTAGTGAGACTTAGCTACGTTGGAGCTTAGTGCCAAGATTTGGGAAATTTTCAAATTCTTGGTTTTTGAGATTTAATGGTTGGAATGCACTCTTTATATCCCAAAATAGCAACTATAAAAATCTTGTTCAAGAAATTTTTCGTTTTGGTTGGTTTTCAAGGAAGCCAATTTTGGTGGTGAGACTTAGCTACTTTGGTGCTTGGTGCCAAGAATTTGGAAATTTTCAGGGTCTTGGTTTTTGAGATTTGATGGTTGGTATGCACTCTTTATATCCCAAAATGGCTACTATAAAAATCGTGTTCAAAAAAATTTTCATTTTGGTTGGTTTTCAGTCTAGCCAATTTTCGTAGTGAGACTTAGCTACGTTGGTGCTTGGTGTCAAGATTTGGGAAATTTTCAAAGTCTTGGTTTTTGATTGCTGAAATGCACTCTTTATATCCCAAAATAGCTACGATAAAAATCTTGTTCAAGAAATTTTTCGTTTTGGTTGGTTTTTAAGCAAGTCAATTTTTGTGGTGAGACTTAGCTACTTTGGTGCTTGATACCAAGAATTTGGAAATTTTCAGAGTCTGGGTTTTTGAGATTTGATGGTTGGAATGCATTCTTAATATCCCAAAATGGCTACTCTAAAAATCTTGTTCAAAAAAATTTTCATTTTGGTTGGTTTTGAGGCTAGCCAATTTTGGTAGTGATAGTTAGCAACGTTGGTGCTTGGTGCCAAGATTTGGGAAATTGTCAAAGTCTTGGTTTTTGAGATTTGATTGTTGGAATGCACTCTTTCTATCCCAAAATAGCTACGATAAAAATCTTGTTCAAGAAATTTTTCGTTTTGGTTGGTTTTTAAGCAAGCCAATTTTTGTGGTGAGACTTAGCTACTTTGGTGCTTGATGCCAAGAATTTGGAAATTTTCAGAGTCTTGGTTTTTGAGATTTGATGGTTGGAATGCATTCTCAATATCCCAAAATGGCTAGTCTAAAAATCTTGTTCAAAATAATTTTCATTTTGGTTGGTTTTCAGGCTACGCAGTTTTGGTAGTGAGACTTAGCTACGTTGGAGCTTAGTGCCAAGATTTGGGAAATTTTCAAATTCTTGGTTTTTGAGATTTAATGGTTGGAATGCACTCTTTATATCCCAAAATAGCAACTATAAAAATCTTGTTCAAGAAATTTTTCGTTTTGGTTGGTTTTCAAGGAAGCCAATTTTGGTGGTGAGACTTAGCTACTTTGGTGCTTGGTGCCAAGAATTTGGAAATTTTCAGGGTCTTGGTTTTTGAGATTTGATGGTTGGTATGCACTCTTTATATCCCAAAATGGCTACTATAAAAATCGTGTTCAAAAAAATTTTCATTTTGGTTGGTTTTCAGGCTAGCCAATTTTCGTAGTGAGACTTAGCTACGTTGGTGCTTGGTGCCAAGATTTGGGAAATTTTTAAAGTCTTGGTTTTTGATTGCTGAAATGCACTCTTTATATCCCAAAATAGCTACGATAAAAATCTTGTTCAAGAAATTTTTCGTTTTGGTTGGTTTTTAAGCAAGCCAATTTTTGTGGTGAGACTTAGCTACTTTGGTGCTTGATGCCAAGAATTTGGAAATTTTCAGAGTCTTGGTTTTTGAGATTTGATGGTTGGAATGCATTCTTAATATCCCTAAATAGCTAGTCTAAAAATCTTGTTCAAAATAATTTTCATTTTGGTTGGTTTTCAGGCTACGCAGTTTTGGTAGTGAGACTTAGCTACGTTGGAGCTTAGTGCCAAGATTTGGGAAATTTTCAAATTCTTGGTTTTTGAGATTTAATGGTTGGAATGCACTCTTTATATCCCAAAATAGCAACTATAAAAATCTTGTTCAAGAAATTTTTCGTTTTGGTTGGTTTTCAAGGAAGCCAATTTTGGTGGTGAGACTTAGCTACTTTGGTGCTTGGTGCCAAGAATTTGGAAATTTTCAGGGTCTTGGTTTTTGAGATTTGATGGTTGGTATGCACTCTTTATATCCCAAAATGGCTACTATAAAAATCGTGTTCAAAAAAATTTTCATTTTGGTTGGTTTTCAGTCTAGCCAATTTTCGTAGTGAGACTTAGCTACGTTGGTGCTTGGTGTCAAGATTTGGGAAATTTTCAAAGTCTTGGTTTTTGATTGCTGAAATGCACTCTTTATATCCCAAAATAGCTACGATAAAAATCTTGTTCAAGAAATTTTTCGTTTTGGTTGGTTTTTAAGCAAGCCAATTTTTGTGGTGAGACTTAGCTACTTTGGTGCTTGATGCCAAGAATTTGGAAATTTTCAGAGTCTTGGTTTTTGAGATTTGATGGTTGGAATGCATTCTTAATATCCCAAAATGGCTAGTCTAAAAATCTTGTTCAAAATAATTTTCATTTTGGTTGGTTTTGAGGCTAGCCAATTTTGGTAGTGATAGTTAGCAACGTTGGTGCTTGGTGCCAAGATTTGGGAAATTGTCAAAGTCTTGGTTTTTGAGATTTGATTGTTGGAATGCACTCTTTCTATCCCAAAATAGCTACGATAAAAATCTTGTTCAAGAAATTTTTCGTTTTGGTTGGTTTTTAAGCAAGCCAATTTTTGTGGTGAGACTTAGCTACTTTGGTGCTTGATGCCAAGAATTTGGAAATTTTCAGAGTCTTGGTTTTTGAGATTTGATGGTTGGAATGCATTCTTAATATCCCTAAATAGCTAGTCTAAAAATCTTGTTCAAAATAATTTTCATTTTGGTTGGTTTTCAGGCTACGCAGTTTTGGTAGTGAGACTTAGCTACGTTGGAGCTTAGTGCCAAGATTTGGGAAATTTTCAAATTCTTGGTTTTTGAGATTTAATGGTTGGAATGCACTCTTTATATCCCAAAATAGCAACTATAAAAATCTTGTTCAAGAAATTTTTCGTTTTGGTTGGTTTTCAAGGAAGCCAATTTTGGTGGTGAGACTTAGCTACTTTGGTGCTTGGTGCCAAGAATTTGGAAATTTTCAGGGTCTTGGTTTTTGAGATTTGATGGTTGGTATGCACTCTTTATATCCCAAAATGGCTACTATAAAAATCGTGTTCAAAAAAATTTTCATTTTGGTTGGTTTTCAGTCTAGCCAATTTTCGTAGTGAGACTTAGCTACGTTGGTGCTTGGTGTCAAGATTTGGGAAATTTTCAAAGTCTTGGTTTTTGATTGCTGAAATGCACTCTTTATATCCCAAAATAGCTACGATAAAAATCTTGTTCAAGAAATTTTTCGTTTTGGTTGGTTTTTAAGCAAGTCAATTTTTGTGGTGAGACTTAGCTAATTTGGTGCTTGATACCAAGAATTTGGAAATTTTCAGAGTCTGGGTTTTTGAGATTTGATGGTTGGAATGCATTCTTAATATCCCAAAATGGCTACTCTAAAAATCTTGTTCAAAAAAATTTTCATTTTGGTTGGTTTTGAGGCTAGCCAATTTTGGTAGTGATAGTTAGCAACGTTGGTGCTTGGTGCCAAGATTTGGGAAATTGTCAAAGTCTTGGTTTTTGAGATTTGATTGTTGGAATGCACTCTTTCTATCCCAAAATAGCTACGATAAAAATCTTGTTCAAGAAATTTTTCGTTTTGGTTGGTTTTTAAGCAAGCCAATTTTTGTGGTGAGACTTAGCTACTTTGGTGCTTGATGCCAAGAATTTGGAAATTTTCAGAGTCTTGGTTTTTGAGATTTGATGGTTGGAATGCATTCTCAATATCCCAAAATGGCTAGTCTAAAAATCTTGTTCAAAATAATTTTCATTTTGGTTGGTTTTCAGGCTACGCAGTTTTGGTAGTGAGACTTAGCTACGTTGGAGCTTAGTGCCAAGATTTGGGAAATTTTCAAATTCTTGGTTTTTGAGATTTAATGGTTGGAATGCACTCTTTATATCCCAAAATAGCAACTATAAAAATCTTGTTCAAGAAATTTTTCGTTTTGGTTGGTTTTCAAGGAAGCCAATTTTGGTGGTGAGACTTAGCTACTTTGGTGCTTGGTGCCAAGAATTTGGAAATTTTCAGGGTCTTGGTTTTTGAGATTTGATGGTTGGTATGCACTCTTTATATCCCAAAATGGCTACTATAAAAATCGTGTTCAAAAAAATTTTCATTTTGGTTGGTTTTCAGGCTAGCCAATTTTCGTAGTGAGACTTAGCTACGTTGGTGCTTGGTGCCAAGATTTGGGAAATTTTAAAGTCTTGGTTTTTGATTGCTGAAATGCACTCTTTATATCCCAAAATAGCTACGATAAAAATCTTGTTCAAGAAATTTTTCGTTTTGGTTGGTTTTTAAGCAAGCCAATTTTTGTGGTGAGACTTAGCTACTTTGGTGCTTGATGCCAAGAATTTGGAAATTTTCAGAGTCTTGGTTTTTGAGATTTGATGGTTGGAATGCATTCTTAATATCCCTAAATAGCTAGTCTAAAAATCTTGTTCAAAATAATTTTCATTTTGGTTGGTTTTCAGGCTACGCAGTTTTGGTAGTGAGACTTAGCTACGTTGGAGCTTAGTGCCAAGATTTGGGAAATTTTCAAATTCTTGGTTTTTGAGATTTAATGGTTGGAATGCACTCTTTATATCCCAAAATAGCAACTATAAAAATCTTGTTCAAGAAATTTTTCGTTTTGGTTGGTTTTCAAGGAAGCCAATTTTGGTGGTGAGACTTAGCTACTTTGGTGCTTGGTGCCAAGAATTTGGAAATTTTCAGGGTCTTGGTTTTTGAGATTTGATGGTTGGTATGCACTCTTTATATCCCAAAATGGCTACTATAAAAATCGTGTTCAAAAAAATTTTCATTTTGGTTGGTTTTCAGTCTAGCCAATTTTCGTAGTGAGACTTAGCTACGTTGGTGCTTGGTGTCAAGATTTGGGAAATTTTCAAAGTCTTGGTTTTTGATTGCTGAAATGCACTCTTTATATCCCAAAATAGCTACGATAAAAATCTTGTTCAAGAAATTTTTCGTTTTGGTTGGTTTTTAAGCAAGCCAATTTTTGTGGTGAGACTTAGCTACTTTGGTGCTTGATGCCAAGAATTTGGAAATTTTCAGAGTCTTGGTTTTTGAGATTTGATGGTTGGAATGCATTCTTAATATCCCAAAATGGCTACTCTAAAAATCTTGTTCAAAATAATTTTCATTTTGGTTGGTTTTGAGGCTAGCCAATTTTGGTAGTGATAGTTAGCAACGTTGGTGCTTGGTGCCAAGATTTGGGAAATTGTCAAAGTCTTGGTTTTTGAGATTTGATTGTTGGAATGCACTCTTTCTATCCCAAAATAGCTACGATAAAAATCTTGTTCAAGAAATTTTTCGTTTTGGTTGGTTTTTAAGCAAGCCAATTTTTGTGGTGAGACTTAGCTACTTTGGTGCTTGATGCCAAGAATTTGGAAATTTTCAGAGTCTTGGTTTTTGAGATTTGATGGTTGGAATGCATTCTTAATATCCCAAAATGGCTAGTCTAAAAATCTTGTTCAAAATAATTTTCATTTTGGTTGGTTTTCAGGCTAGCGCAGTTTTGGTAGTGAGACTTAGCTACGTTGGAGCTTAGTGCCAAGATTTGGGAAATTTTCAAAGTCTTGGTTTTTGAGATTTAATGGTTGGAATGCACTCTTTATATCCCAAAATAGCAACTATAAAAATCTTGTTCAAGAAATTTTTCGTTTTGGTTGGTTTTCAAGGAAGCCAATTTTGGTGGTGAGACTTAGCTACTTTGGTGCTTGGTGCCAAGAATTTGGAAATTTTCAGGGTCTTGGTTTTTGAGATTTGATGGTTGGTATGCACTCTTTATATCCCAAAATGGCTACTATAAAAATCGTGTTCAAAAAAATTTTCATTTTGGTTGGTTTTCAGGCTAGCCAATTTTCGTAGTGAGACTTAGCTACGTTGGTGCTTGGTGTCAAGATTTGGGAAATTTTCAAAGTCTTGGTTTTTGATTGCTGAAATGCACTCTTTATATCCCAAAATAGCTACGATAAAAATCTTGTTCAAGAAATTTTTCGTTTTGGTTGGTTTTCAAGCAAGCCAATTTTGTGGTGAGACTTAGCTACTTTGGTGCTTGGTGCCAAGAATTTGGAAATTTTCAGAGTCTTGGTTTTTGAGATTTGATGGTTGGAATGCATTCTTAATATCCCAAAATGGCTACTCTAAAAATCTTGTTCAAAAAAATTTTCATTTTGGTTGGTTTTGAGGCTAGCCAATTTTGGTAGTGATAGTTAGCAACGTTGGTGCTTGGTGCCAAGATTTGGGAAATTGTCAAAGTCTTGGTTTTTGAGATTTGATTGTTGGAATGCACTCTTTCTATCCCAAAATAGCTACGATAAAAATCTTGTTCAAGAAATTTTTCGTTTTGGTTGGTTTTTAAGCAAGCCAATTTTTGTGGTGAGACTTAGCTACTTTGGTGCTTGATGCCAAGAATTTGGAAATTTTCAGAGTCTTGGTTTTTGAGATTTGATGGTTGGAATGCATTCTCAATATCCCAAAATGGCTAGTCTAAAAATCTTGTTCAAAATAATTTTCATTTTGGTTGGTTTTCAGGCTACGCAGTTTTGGTAGTGAGACTTAGCTACGTTGGAGCTTAGTGCCAAGATTTGGGAAATTTTCAAATTCTTGGTTTTTGAGATTTAATGGTTGGAATGCACTCTTTATATCCCAAAATAGCAACTATAAAAATCTTGTTCAAGAAATTTTTCGTTTTGGTTGGTTTTCAAGGAAGCCAATTTTGGTGGTGAGACTTAGCTACTTTGGTGCTTGGTGCCAAGAATTTGGAAATTTTCAGGGTCTTGGTTTTTGAGATTTGATGGTTGGTATGCACTCTTTATATCCCAAAATGGCTACTATAAAAATCGTGTTCAAAAAAATTTTCATTTTGGTTGGTTTTCAGGCTAGCCAATTTTCGTAGTGAGACTTAGCTACGTTGGTGCTTGGTGCCAAGATTTGGGAAATTTTCAAAGTCTTGGTTTTTGATTGCTGAAATGCACTCTTTATATCCCAAAATAGCTACGATAAAAATCTTGTTCAAGAAATTTTTCGTTTTGGTTGGTTTTTAAGCAAGCCAATTTTTGTGGTGAGACTTAGCTACTTTGGTGCTTGATGCCAAGAATTTGGAAATTTTCAGAGTCTTGGTTTTTGAGATTTGATGGTTGGAATGCATTCTTAATATCCCTAAATAGCTAGTCTAAAAATCTTGTTCAAAATAATTTTCATTTTGGTTGGTTTTCAGGCTA
>JAFNIE010000677.1:0-27078 GCA_027742785.1 Vigna reflexopilosa | reverse complement strand
GACGAAGTTGACGAAGTGACGAAGTTGAGGAAGTGGAGGAAGTGGAGGAAGTGGAGGAAGTGGAGGAAGTGGAGGAAGTGGAGGAAGTGGGATGAAGTGGGCAAAGTTGACGTAGTGGACGAAGGGGATGAAGTTGACGAAGTGGAGGAAGTCAAGGAAGTGAAGGAAGTGGAGGTAGTGGACGAAGTTGACGAAGTTTACGAAGTGGCGAAGTGGACGAAGTTGAAGAAGTGCAGGAAGTGGACGAAGTGGACAAAGTTGACGAAGTGGACGAAGTTGACGAAGTGGACGATGTGGACGAAGGGGACGAAGTGGACGAAGTGGATGAAGTGGACGAAGTGGAGGAAGAAGTGGACGATTTGGACGAAGAGGAGGAAGTTGACGAAGTTGACGAAGTGGACGAAGTGGAGGAAGTGGAGGAAGTGGACGAAGTGGACAAAGTGGGCGAAGTGGACGAAGTGGATGATGTTGACGAAGTTGACGAAGTGGACGAAGTGGAGGAAGTGGAGGAAGTGGACGAAATGGAGGAAGTGGACGAAGATGACGAAATTGACGAAGTGGAGGAAGTGGACGAAGTGGAGGAAAAGGACGAAGTGGGCGAAGTGGACGAAGTTGACGAAGTGGACGAAGTGGATGAAGTGGAGGAAGTGGAGAAAGTGGACGAAGTAGAGGAAGTGGAGGAAGTGGACGAAGAGGAGGAAGTAGAGGAAGTGGAGCAAGTGCAGGAAGTGGACGAAATGGCGAAGTGGACGAAGTTGACGAAGTGGAGGAATTGGACGAAGTGGACGAAGTGGAGGAAGAAGTGGACGAAGTGGACGAAGTGGAGGAAGTGGAGAAAGTGGAGGGAGTGGAGGAAGTAGAGGAAGTGGAGGAAGTGGAGGATGTGGAGGAAGTGGAGGAAGTTGACGAAGTGGAAGAAGTGGAGGAAATTGACGAAGTAGACGAAGGTGACGTAGTGGACGAAGCGGCAGAAGTGGAGGAAGGGGAGGAAGTGGAGGAAGTGGAGGAAGTGGAGGTGGAGGAAGTGGAGGAAGTGGGCGAAGTGGACGAAGTTGACGAAGTGGACGAAGTGGACGCAGTGGAGGAAATGGAGGAACTGGACGAAGTGGACGAAGTGGAGGAAGTGTACGAAGTGGCCTAGGTGGACGATGTGGACGAATTTGACGAAGTTGACGAAGTGGACGAAGTTGACGAAGTGGAGGAAGTGGAGGAAGTGGAGGAAGTGATCGATGTGGAGGAAGAAGTGGAGGAAGTTGACGAAGTAGTGGAAGTGGAGGAAGTGGACGAAGAGGACGAAGACGAGGTGGACGAAGTTGACGAAGTGGCGAAGTGGATGAAGTTGAAGAAGTGCAGCAAGTGCACGAAGTGGACAAAGTTGACGAAGTGGACGAAGTAGACGAAGTTGACGAAGTGGACGAATTCAACGAAGTGGACGTTGTGGACGAACTGGAGGAAGTGGAGGAAGTGAAGAAGTGGACGAAGTGGCGAAGTGCGAAGTGGACGAAGTTGACGAAATGAACGATGTGAAGCAAGTGGAGGAAGCGGAGGAAGGGGAGGAAGTGGAGGAAATGAACGAAGTGGATGAACTTGACAAAGTTGACGAAGTGGATGAACTTGACAAAGTTGACGAAGTGGAGGAAGAAGTGGATGAAGTGGAGGAAGTGGAGGAAGTGAGGGAAGTGGAGGAAGTGGACGTAGTGGAGGAAGTGGACGAAGTGTACGAGGGTGACGAAGGAGACGAAGTTGACGAAGTAGAAGAAGTGGACGAAGGGGACGAACTCGACGAAGTGGACGAACTGGACGAAGTGGAGGAGGTGGAGGAAGTGGAGGAAGTGAACGAAGTTCACGAAGTGGAGGAAGTGGAGGAAGTGGACGTAGAGGGGGAAGTGGACGAAATTGGTGAAGTGGACGAATTGGACGAAGTGGACGAAGTTGACGAAGTAGTGGAAGTGGAGGAAGTGGACGAAGAGGACGAAGAGGTCGTGGTGGATGAAATTGACGAAGTTGACGAAGTTGACGAAGTAGAAGAAGTGGACGAAGGGGACGAACTCGACGAACTCGACGAAGTGGAGGAGGTGGAGGAAGTGAACGAAGTTCACGAAGTGGAGGAAGTGGAGGAAGTGGACGTAGAGGGGGAAGTGGACGAAATTGGTGAAGTGGACGAATTGGACGAAGTGGACGAAGTTGACGAAGTTGACGAAGTAGTGGAAGTGGAGGAAGTGGACGAAGAGGACGAAGAGGTCGTGGTGGATGAAATTGACGAAGTTGACGAAGTTGAGGAAGTGGAGGAAGTGGAGGAAGTGGAGGAAGTGGAGGAAGTGGAGGAAGCGGACGAAGTGGACGAAGTGGGATGAAGTGGGCAAAGTTGACGTAGTGGACGAAGGGGATGAAGTTGACGAAGTGGAGGAAGTCAAGGAAGTGGAGGAAGTGGAGGTAGTGGACGAAGTTGACGAAGTTTACGAAGTGGCGAAGTGGACGAAGTTGAAGAAGTGAAGGAAGTGGAGGAACTGGAGGAATTAGACAAAGTTGACGAAGTGGAAGAAGTGGAGGAGGTGGAGGAAGTGGAGGAAGTGGACAAAGTGGACGTAGTTGACGAAGTGGACGAAGTGGAAGAAGTGGAGGAAGAGGAGGAAATGGAGGAATGGGAGGAAGCGGAGGAAGTGGAGGAAGTGGAGGAAGTGGGCGAAATGGGCGAAGTGGACGAAGTTGACGAAGTGACGAAGTGACGAAGTGGAGGAAATGGAGGAAGTGGACGAAGTGGAGGAAGTGGACGAAGCGGAGGAAATGGAGGAAGTGGACGAAGTTTACAAAGTGGATGAAGTGGACGAAGCAGAGGAAGTGGAGGAAGTCGAGGAGCGGAGGAAGTGGGCGAAGTGGACTAGGTGCGCGAAGCTAACAAAGCGGAGGAAGTTGGAGGAAGCGGAGGAACTGGAGGAACTGGGCGAAGTTGACGAAGTTGACGAAGGGGACGAAGTGGAGGAAATCGAGGCAGTGGACGAATTGGACTAAGTGGAGGAAGTGTACGAAGTGGCCTAAGTGGACGAAGTGGACGAAGGGGACAAACCAGACAAAGCGGAGGAAGAGGAGGAAGTGGAGGAAGCGGACGAAGAGGTCGAAGTGGTCGTGGTGGATGAAATTGACGAAGTGCACGAAGTTGACGAAGTTGACGAAGTTGACGAAGTTGACGAGTGACGAAGTGGAGGAAGTGGAGGAAGTGGAGGAAGTGAAGGAAGTGGAGGAAGTGGACGAAGTGGGATGAAGTGGGCAAAGTTGACGTAGTGGACGAAGGGGATGAAGTTGACGAAGTGGAGGAAGTCAAGGAAGTGGAGGTAGTGGACGAAGTTGACGAAGTTTACGAAGTGGCGAAGTGGACGAAGTTGAAGAAGTGCAGGAAGTGGACGAAGTGGACAAAGTTGACGAAGTGGACGAAGTTGACGAAGTGGACGATGTGGACGAAGGGGACGAAGTGGACGAAGTGGACGAAGTGGATGAAGTGGACGAAGTGGAGGAAGAAGTGGACGATTTGGACGAAGGGGACGAAGAGGAGGAAGTTGACGAAGTGGACGAAGTGGATGAAGTGGAGGAAGTGGACGAAGTGGAAGGCGAAGGGGACGAAGTGGGACGAAGTGGACGAAGTGGACGGAGTGGATGAAGTTGACGAAGTTGACGAAGTGGAGGAAGTGGAGGAAGTGGAGGAAATGGGCGAAGTGGACGAAGTGGACGAAGTGTGGAAGTGGAGGAAGTGGAGGAAGTGGAGGAGGTGGAGGAAGTGGACGAAGTGGACGAAGGTGACGAAGTAGACGAAGTGGACGAAGTGGATGAAGTGGACGAAGTGGAGAAGTGGACGAAGTGACGAAGTGGACGAAGTGGACGAAGAGGAGAAGTGGAGGAAGTGGAGAAGTGACGAAGTGGACGAAGTGGACGAAGTGGACGAAGTTGACGAAGTGGAGGAAGTGGACGAAGTGGACGAAGTGGCGAGTGAAGAAGTGGACGAAGTGGAGGAAGTGGAGGAAGTGGACGAAGTGGAGGAAGTGGAGGAAGTGGACGAAGTGGAGGAAGTGGAGGAAGTGGACGAAGTTGACGAAGTTGACGAAGTGGACAATTGACGAAGTGGACAAAGTTGACGAAGTGGACGAAGTTGACGAAGTGGACGAAGTGGACGAAGTGGAGGAAGTGGACGAAGTGGAGGAAGTGGACGAAGTGGACGAAGTGGCGAAGTGGAGGAAGTGGACGAAGTGGACGAAGTGCAGGAAGTGGACGAAGTGGACGAAGTTGACGAAGTGGAGGAACTGGATGAAGTTGACGAAGTGGACGAAGTGGACGAAGTGAACGAAGTGGACGAGAGTGGACGATGTGGACGAAATGGACGAAGTGGACAAGTGGGAAGTGGACGAAGTTGACGAAGTGGACGAAGTGGAGGAAGTGGAGGAAGTGGACGAAGTGGAGGAAGAAGTGGAGGAAGTGGAGGAAGTGGAGGAAGTTGACGAAGTGGACGAAGTGGAGGAAGTTGACGAAGTGGACGAAGTGAGGAAGTGGAGGAAGTGGAGGAAGTGGAGGAAGTGGAGGAAGTGGACGAAGTGGACGAAGTTGACGAAGTTGACGAAGTGGACGAAGTGGATGAAGTGGACGAAGTGGAAGAAGTTGACGAAGTGGAGGAAGTGGAGGAAGTGGAGCAAGTGGACGAAGTTGACGAAGTGGACGAAGTTGACGAAGTGGACGAAGTGGACGAAGTGGAGGAAGTGGAGGAAGCGAAGGAAGTGGAGGAAGTCGAGGAAGTGGAGGAAGTGGACGAAGTGGACGAAGTGGCAGAAGTGGAGGAAGTGGAGGAAGTGGACGAAAGTGAGGAAGTGGAGGAAGTGGAGAAAGTGAGGAAGTGGAGGAAGTGGACGAAGTGGAGGAAGTGGAGGAAGTGGAGGAAGTGTAGAAGTGGACGAAGTTGACGAAGTGGACGAAGTGGACGAAGTGGACGAAGTGGAGGAAGTGGAGAAATGGAGGAAGTGGAGGAAGTGAGCGAAGTGAGCGAAGTGGAGCGAAGTGGACGAAGTTGACGAAGTGGACGAAGTGGAGGAAGTGGAAGAAGTTGACGAAGTGGAAGAAACGGAGGAAGCGGAGGCAGTGGACGAAGTGGACGAAGTGGAGGAAGTAGAGGAAGTGGAGGAAGTGGACGAAAGTGGAGGTAGTGGAGGAAGTGGACGAAGTGGAGGAAGAAGTGGACGAAGTTGACGAAGTGGATGAAGTGGACGAACTGACGAAGTGGAGGAAGTGGAGGAAGTGGAGGAAGTGGACGAAGTTGACGAAGTGGAGGAAGTGGAGGAAGTGGAGGAAGTGGAGGAAGTGGACGAAGTTGACGAAGTGGACGAAGTGGACGAAGTGGACGAAGTTGACGAAGTGGACGAAGTGGAGGAAGTGGAGGAAGTGGAGGAAGTGGACGAAGTGGGCGAAGTGGACGAAGTGGATGAAGTTGACGAAGTTGACGAAGTGGAGGAAGTGGAGGAAGTGGACGAAGTGGAGGAAGTGGACGAAGATGACGAAGTGGATGAAGTGGAGGAAGTGGAGGAAAAGGACGAAGTGGGCGAAGTGGACGAAGTTGACGAAGTGGACGAAGTTGACGAAGTGGATGAAGTGGAGGAAGTGGAGAAAGTGGACGAAGTGAGGAAGTGGAGGAAGTGGACGAAGTGGAGGAAGTAGAGGAAGTGGAGCAAGTGGAGGAAGTGGACGAAATGGTGAAGTGGACGAAGTTGACGAGGTGGATGAAGTGGAGGAAGCGAAGGAAGTAGAAGAAGTGGACGAAGTGACGACAGGAAAGTGGACGAAGTGGAGGAAGTGGACGAAAGTGGAGGAAGTGGAGGAAGTGTGGACATGGACGAAGTGGACGAAGTGGACGAAGTTGACGAAGTGGAGGAAGTGGAGGAAGAGGAGGAAGTGGAGGAATGGAGGAAGTGGACGAAGTGGACGAAGTGGACGAAGTGAACGAAGTGGACGAAGTTGACGAAGTGGAGCAAGTGGAGGAAGTTGAGGAAGTGGAGGAAGTGGACGAAGCTGACGAAGTGGACGAAGTGGACGAAGTGGACGAAGTGGACGAAGTGGACGAAGTGGACGAAGTGGACGAAGTGGACGAAGTTGACGAAGTTGACGAAGTGGAGGAAGTGGAGGAAGTGGACGAAGTGGAAGAAGTGGAAGAAGTGGAGAAGTGGACGAAGTTGACGAAGTGGACGAAGTGGACGAAGTGGAGGAAGTCGACGAAGTGGAGGAAGTGGAGGAAGTCGACGAAGAGGACGAAGTGGACGAAGTGACGAAGTTGACGAAGTGGAGGAAGTGGACGAAGTTGACGAAGTGGACGAAGTGGACGAAGTAGACGAAGTGGAGATAGTGGATGAAGTCGAGAAGTGGAGGAAGTGGAGGAAGTGGACGAAGTGGAGGAAGTGGACGAAGTGGAGGAAGTGGAGGAAGTGAAGGCAGTGGAGGAAGTGGACGAAGTGGAGGAAGTGGAGGAAGTGGACGAAGTGGAGGAAATTGACGAAGTGGACGAAGTGGACGAAGTGGACGAAGTAGACGAAGTGGAGGAAGTGGAGGAAGTCGAGGAAGTGGAGGAAGTGGACGAAGTGGACGAAATTGAGGAAGTGGAGAAAGTGGAGGAAGTGGAAGAAGTGGACGAAGTGGACGAAGTGGACGAAGTGGAGGAAGTGGAGGAAGTGGAGGAAGTGGAGGAAGTGGATGAAGTGGAGGAAGCGGACGAAGTGGAGGAAGCGAGGAAGCGGAGGAAGTGGACGAAGTGGACGAAGTGGACGAAGTGGCAGAAGTGGAGGAAGTGGAGGAAGTGGACGAAATTGAGGAAGTGGAGGAAGTGGAGAAGTGAAGGAAGTGGAGGAAGTGGACGAAGTGGACGAAGTAGACGAAGTGGAGGAAGTGGAGGAAGTGGAGGAAGTGGAGGAAGTGGAGGAAGTGTAGAAGTGGACGAAGTTGACGAAGTGACGAAGTGGGCGAAGTGGACGAAGTGGAGGAAGTGGAGAAAGTGGAGGAAGTGGAGGAAGTGAGCGAAGTGAGCGAAGTGGACGAAGTTGACGAAGTGGACGAAGTGGAGGAAGTGGAAGAAGTTGACGAAGTGGAAGAAACGGAGGAAGTGGAGGAAGTGGAGGAAGTGGAGGAAGCGGAGGAAGTGGACGAAGTGGACGAAGTGGAGCAAGTGGAGGAAGTTGAGGAAGTGGAGGAAGTGGACGAAGTGACGAAGTGGACGAAGTGGACGAAGTGGACGAAGTGGACGAAGTGGACGAAGTGGACGAAGTGGACGAAGTGGACGAAGTGGACGAAGTGGACGAAGTTGACGAAGTGACGAAGTGGAGGAAGTGGACGAAGTGGACGAAGTGGAAGAAGTGGACGAAGTGGGAGAAGTGGACGAAGTTGACGAAGTGGACGAAGTCGACGAAGTGGAGGAAGTGGACGAAGTGGAGGAAGTGGAGGAAGTCGACGAAGAGGACGAAGTGGACGAAGTGACGAAGTTGACGAAGTGGAGGAAGTGGACGAAGTTGACGAAGTGGACGAAGTGACGAAATGACGAAGTGGAGAAGTGGATGAAGTCGAGAAAGTGGAGGAAGTGGAGGAAGTGGACGAAATTGAGGAAGTGGACGAAGTGGAGGAAGTGGAGGAAGTGGACGAAGTGGAGGAAGTGGAGGAAGTGGAGGAAGTGGAGGAAGTGGGGAAGTGGAAGAAGTGGAGGAAGTGGAGGAAGTCGAGGAAGTGGAGGAAGTGGACGAAGTGGACGAAGTGGACGAAGTGGAGGAAGTGGAGGAAGTGGACGAAATTGAGGAAGTGGAGGAAGTGGAGAAAGTGGAGGAAGTGGAGGAAGTGGACGAAGTAGACGAAGTGGAGGAAGTGGACGAAGTGGAGGTAGTGGAGGAAGTGGAGGAAGTGGTCAAGTGGACGAAGTTGACGAAGTGGACGAAGTGGACGAAGTGGAGGAAGTGGAGAAGTGGAGGAAGTGGAGGAAGTGAGCGAAGTGGGCGAAGTGGACGAAGTTGACGAAGTGGACGAAGTGGAGGAAGTGCAGGAAGTGGAGGAAGTGGACGAAGTTGACGAAGTTGACGCAGTGGACGAAGTTGACGAAGTTGACGAAGTGGACGAAGTGGAGGAAGTGGAGGGAGTGGAGGAAGTGGACGAAGTGGGCGAAGTGGACGAAGTGGATGATGTTGACGAAGTTGACGAAGTGGAGGAAGTGGAGGAAGTAGACGAAATGGAGGAAGTGGACGAAGATGACGAAGTTGATGAAGTGGAGGAAGTGGAGGAAAAGGACGAAGTGGGCGAAGTTGACGAAGTGGACGATGTTGACGAAGTGGATGAAGTGGAGGAAGTGGAGAAAGTGGACGAAGTAGAGGAAGTGGAGCAAGTGGAGGAAGTGGACGAAATGGTGAAGTGGACGAAGTTGACGAGGGGGATGAAGCGGAGGAAGCGAAGGAAGTAAAAGAAGTGGACGAAGTTAACGAACAGGATAAGTTGACGAAGTGGAGGAAGTGGACAAAATGGAGGAAATGGGTGAAGTGTATGACATGGACGAAGTGGACAAAGTGGACGAAGTTGACGAAGTGGAGGAAGTGGAGGAAGTGGAGGAAGAGGAGGAAGTGGAGGTATGGAGGAAGTGGACGAAGTTGACGAAGTGGACGAAGTGAACGAAGTGGACGAAGTTGACGAAGTGGACGAAGTGAACGAAGTGGACGAAGTTGACGAAGTGGACGAAGTGAACGAAGTGGACGAAGTTGACGAAGTGGACGAAGGGAGGAAGTGGACGAAGTGGAGGAAGTGGAGAAAGTGGAGGAAGTGGAGAAGTGGAGGAAGTGGAGGAAGTTGACGAAGTAGAGAAGTGGAGGAAGTGGAGGAAGTGGACGAAGTTGACGAAGTGGAGGAAGTGGACGAAGCGGAGGAAGTGAATGAAGTGGACGAAGTGGGCGAGATGGATGAATTGGAGGAAGAAGTGGACGTAGTGGAGGAACTGGACGAAGTTCAGGAAGATGACGAAGTGGAGGAAGTGGAGGAAGTGGACGAAGTGGACGAAGTTGACGAAGTGGAAGAAATGGAGGAAGTGGACGAAGTGGACGAAGACGACTAAGTGGAGGAAGTTGACGAAGGGCAGGAAGTGGAGCAAGTGGAGAGGTGGAGGAAGTGCAGAAAGTGGAGGAAGTGGACGAAGTGGAGAAGTGGACGAAGACGACTAAGTGGACGAAGTGGAGGCAGTGGAGGAAGTGGAAGAAGTGGCAAAGTGGCAAAGTGGACGAAGTGGACGAAGTTGACGAAGTGGACGAAGTGAACAAAGTGGACGATGTTGACGAACTGGACGAAGTGGAGGAAGTAGAGGAAGTGGAGGAAATGGACGAAGTGGAGGAAGTGTGGAAGTGCGGAAAGTGGAGGAAGTGGACGAAGTGGCGATGTGGACGAAGTTGACTAAGTGGACGAAGTGGACGAACGGAAGAAGTAGAAGAAGGGGCGAACTAGAGAAGTGGACGAATTGGAGGAAGCGAAGGAAGTGGAGGAAGTGGAGGAAGTTGAGGAAGTTGACGAAGTGGACGAAGTGGAAGAAGTGGAGGAAGTGGAGGAAGTGGAGGAAGTGGACGAAGTGGAGGAAATGGTGGAAGTGGAGGAAGTTACAAGTGGACTAAGTGGACGAAGTGGAAGAAGTGGACGAAGCGGAGGAAGGGAGGAAGTGGAGGAAGTGGAGGAAGTGGGCGAAGTGGGCAAAGTTCACGAAGTGGACGAAGTTAACGAAGTGGACGAAGCGGAGGAAGCGGAGGAAGTGGAGGAAGTGGAAGGAGCGGAGGAAGCGGAGGAAGCGGAGGAAGTTGAGCAAGTGGGCGAAGTGGGCGAAGTGGACGAAGTAGACGAAGTTGACGAAGTGGACGAAGTGGAGAAAATGGAGGAAGTGGACGACGTTGATGAAATGGACGAAGTGGAGGAGGTGGAGGAAGTGGAGGAAGTTGACGAAGTGGAGGAAGTTGACGAAGTGGAGGAAGTGGAGG
Organism: Vigna reflexopilosa; assembly: GCA_027742785.1. Classification (NCBI taxonomy): domain Eukaryota; kingdom Viridiplantae; phylum Streptophyta; class Magnoliopsida; order Fabales; family Fabaceae; genus Vigna; species Vigna reflexopilosa. The sequence continues at coordinate 17,077 of JAFNIE010000677.1, read as the reverse complement.
AAGTGGAGGAAGTGGACTAAGTTGAGGAAGTGGAGGAAGTCGGCGAAGTAGGCGAAGTGGACGAAGTTGATGCAGTTGACGATGTGGACGACGTGGAGGAAGTGGAGGAAGTGGAGTAAGTCGACGAAGTCGAGGAGGTGGACGAAGTTGAGGAAGTGGAGGAAGTGGGCGAAGCGGGCGAAGTGGACGAACTTGACGAAGTGGAGGAGGTGGACGAAGTGGAGCAAGTGGAGGAAGTGGACGAAGTTGAGGAAGTGGCGGAAGTGGAGGAAGTGCAGGAAGCGGGTGAAGTTGACATAGTGGACGAAGCGGACGAAATGGAAGAGGTGGACGAAGTGGACGAAGTGGACGAAGGGGACTAAGTGGAGGAAGTGGACGAAGTGGGCGAAGAAGAGGAAGTGGAGGAAGTGGGGGAAGCGCGCGAAGTGGGCGAAGTGGACGAAGTAGACGAAGTGGATGAAGTTGAGGAAGTGGACGAAGTGGAGGAAGGGGAGGAAGTGGACGAAGCGGAAGAAGCGGAGGAAGTGGAGGAAGTGGAGGAAGTGGAGGAAATGGAGGAAGTGTACGAAGTGGACGAACTGGACGAAGTTGACGAAGTGAACGAAGTGGAGGAAGTGGAGGTAGTGGACGATGTTGACGAAGTGGACGAAGTGGAGGAAGAAGTGGACGAGGTGGAGGAAGGCGACAAAGTGGGCAAAGTGGAGGAAGTGGAGGAAGTGGACAAAGTTGACGAAGTTGACGAAGTTGACGAAGTGGAGGAAGTGGACAAAGTTGAGGAAGTGGAGGAAGTGGGCAAAGTGGGGGAAGTGGACGAAGTTAACGAAGTGGAGGAAGTGGCAGAAGTGGACGAAGTGATAGCTGACGGCTTGAGCTAAATCCGGAAACGACGAGAAATCTGGATTTACTCGAGATGAAGACCGGGAAGCAGCGGAAGAAACAGACGTAGTCAAGAACCCTAGTATTTGGATTCGAAGATGAACAGCGAGGAACAAACCAGAGATTCGAGGTTTGTTCGGTTGAAAACCTAGGGTTTGATGCGGAAGCGGTTTGAGCGATGGAGAAGTGATTTTAGTCGGTGAGAAAGGATCTAATCGGTGGAGAATGGTCGTGAAGCAGAGATGAATATGTGGTTCGGTAGATTGGGCAGACGTGAGGAGTTGAGATTCTGAAGTGAAGAATCTCTCGGAGGCTTCGTTGATGAGGAGACTCGAAACGTGGCTGATAAAGTTGATGATGCGACGAGAAGAAATGTGTCTGCGAGGAGTACTGACGCGTGCCAAGTGCATCTGCTGGATGGAGGAGAGGTGAGTATACGGATGAGTGAGACACTGATGATGGGAAATGAGAGAATGGATAGTGTGAAGGGAAGGTGGCTAGAGGAGATCCTTTGGGATTCTCTAGCTTTGACTTTCAAGGGAATTAATTTCTGGAGTTCTCTCTACAGAAAGTTTAATTCATTATTCTCAAAAGTATCTTACAAGAGGTGGTGACATGTCTATATATAGGACTAAAAGTCCCTCCTATCTAGCACATGCCTAGCACCTTTTACACATGTTTTAATAAAAGTAAAAGAAATCCTATACTGAACTAATTGGGCTTGGGCCCCGTCTATCATCCCCTCCCCCTTGGAAAGGATTTGTCCTCAAATCTGATGGTGCTTCTGAAGACTTATTTTTGTTGGCTTCACAAGGGTTCCTCCTGGATCAAATATCCATCTGCAATAAGCATCAAACATATCTCTAATTAGTTTTCTTTGACCCAATAAGATATATAAAAGAATATGTGTAGAAGAAGGTTTCCTAATTTTGAAATTTTTAATTTTAATATAATAAAGAAACCTTTCTTCATTTGAAATTTTATTTGTATCTTGAGTTATTGGTAACCATAAAGGTAACCATAACCCAAGTTGTGACTTTGCATGTGTTGAAAGTGATAACATTTTTAAAGATTGATTGGCAAATTCTTTGAAAGAAAAGTGAATTTTGGGCAATTCAAATATAAATGAAGAAAAGTGAGAGGATAGAAAACCTCCCCTTAAGATTCTAGCTTCTAGTGTAGGAGGATATGTTGCCCTTAGTTGCTCTCTTTTTTTCTTTTCTTCCATTTCTATCCTTTCAACTTCTTCCTTTTCTCTTCTTTGTGCTTCTTTTCTTTCTTTCTTTCTTCTTTTCTCTTCTTCTCTTCCTTCCTCGTCTCTTCTCTCTCTCTCTTCCTCTTTTCTTCTCTCTTTTCTTCCTCTTTTCTTCTCTCATTTTCTTCCTCTTCTCTTCTCTCTTGCTCTTTTCTTTTCTCTTCTTCTCTTCTTTCTTTTTCTCTTCTCTCTATTTCTTCCTCTTTTCTTCTCTCTTGCTCTCTTCTCTCTCTTTTTAATCTCTCAATTCTATATTTGCTTGTCTCTTCCCATAGCCTCTTAAGTTTTTCGAAAAACTCACTTTCCCTATGAGAGAATCCACTTAAATTTTGAATGAATGACTCACCTTCTCTAATAAGTTCTCTCATAAGTTTTAAGTTTCTTTCAATTTCTCGAGGCACAAACTTTCTTCTCATACAAGCTTTCAATTCATTCCAATCATAGATGGGATATTTTCTACCTATCTTAACATGATATTGCCTATCATCCCACCACTCTCTTGCATGCTTTTTAAAACTAGAAGTGTAAAGACTAAGAATATAAGATTCACTATCTCTAGAATAGAAGGATTCAGATTTACTTTTTCTCACCATGAATGAATGCATGCCATCAATTTCCTTTTCCCAAGCTAGGTATGTTAATGCACCAATATCATCACCAAAGAATGGAATACTTTCACTAGCTTGTTTATACAAATCATCTTCAATCCTATCAAATTCATAAGATGAACAAGACTTCCTTCTAGCTTTATCATGTTCTCTTTTGATGCCTTTGTAACTAAGTTGCTTATCAAAATTAAAATTCCTAGAAGACCTATATGAATAACAAGACATCTTTGTTTCTAAAAGTTTTTCTAGTATAAAAGATATACAAGATTCACACTTAGACAAGTCCCAGGTAAGAGAGGTGAGTCATGAAGACTGCTTAAGTACCAAGTCTTGCCTTGCCAGAAATGTCTTAGGTTACTACTAGTTACCCTTTAAACTAAAATCACTTTTAAAATCAAAGGACACAACTCACAAACAATCACAACAATTAAACACTAATAGACGAGACTCTTCGGACTCTAATGTGACAAGGCTTAGAGTTTAATCTCTTCTAGCCTAAGTCACCCCTAAACGTGAACACAAAATCAAACAAACAAAACACTTAAGAAAATAGCGGACTCTAATGACCCCTACGAGATACACAAATGAAGTCAATATTAAAGTCTACTCCTATGGTGAAGCTTGTAGCTTTGGCTAACAAGACACATTCACCTGTCTAGCTATGCTAAACAAATCAAAGCAAGTAAGGTTGCCAAGAGTTTGAAAGAGCACCAAGGACTCTTCCAAAGAACTTGGACTTTATAAAAGGCCCTTTTACAAAACAAAAGCTAAAACTAACAGTGGGCTAAGACAAACCCATTACAATTCAGATGAATCAAACAAATACAGAGAAAATAAAAAATCAAAACCATGATGCGGTCCTAGACCACTTCTTCATCTTGCACGAAAACTTCCAGAGGCCAAATATTCCTTTCAATTCTCGGCCTAGATCAAGAAACTAGCTTATCCAATCCTGCAATCACACATGCACAAAACTGCTATGAGTATTCACTTGGTTAAAACAGATTGCAAAAGAGTATATAGGGTAGTAATAACTTCCCTTTCTCTTGGCTGCACAAGCTTTCCAAGCTTTCCACTAAGATTATGCTGTTGTTCAATTAAACTCCTGCACAAACTGAATTCCAACCAAATCAACAATTAAACAATTTTAATCCTAACGATTGCAGGCCATACTAAACAATTTAAGCATATCAAAACAGTTTGAGATAAAAGAAACTCCCTTTAGTTCAGATGGTTGCTAGCCTGCTCCAACTACACTTTTGCTCAATTTTGTTGTTGCTGGAATCAACTCTCTTGAATCTCCTGATCAGTTCAATCCTACAAAGGCAAACGCAGATCTGCAATCAAAATTTTTTTTTCTTAGCTAGAACAAATTGCACAATGAAAACACATAACAGTAAGAACTTCCCTTTTATTCTCTGGCCTTCACGGTGCACTTGTTAATCCTGACAGCGAATAGAATTGCTTTTGCTCCCAAATGACAAACTGCAATTAAATATTCACACTCAATTCAGCAGAGCAACCATCAATGCTATCAATTTCCAGCTAAGACAGAAACAGTTAAGCAATCCAGAGGTAAGAAAGTTAAACAACTCCCCTAACTAAATGGTTGGTCTATCTTGCTGTAAACTCTACTGAGATTCTGCTGCTGCTTAAAATTCTTGACTCCAAATGTTTATCAACTCTGCACACAACACTCCTAGTTTGCACTTTATCCCTGCACTGATTTAGTTCAAATCTGCACACTGAAATTACACTAATTCCAGCAAAATACACATAAACATGGATATTAGACCAGATGCAAATGGGTGTAATTCAAAGCTGAACCCAAAATGATTAAACAATCATTCCAAATTAATCAAAACCTGATCAAACCAATGGACAAAGAGTGATATGATGTAATGCGGAAAATTCAGCTAACATTAAACAATGAATTTAAACAGAATGGAAATCTGCACAAATAAATCTCAGCTGTTTAAGCTCTCAAATCATTTCATTGAAATTCTGATATGCACACATAGGCCAATGTACTCAATTTTCATCATATTCAAATATATGAAGTTCAAACCTTAGTCCAACTGATTAGACACCCCCCACAAGCTAATCAAATCAATGGAGAAAGATTAACATGATGCCATGCAGAAATTGGCAGTTAAAACAATGTTGATGCACTTCCAGAAATGCTCATAAAACAATCAGCACATTATTTAAAAATCCTATGCATCTACCAAGTTCCCATAGGTCTTATCAAATCAGAATCAACATTCAACATGCCTAATTAAACCATAAAATCAACAATTCACTTTCAAAACAGTGAGTATATCAATTAATTCAGCAGGCAATGTTTGACAATAAAGTGAGTGCAATGACAGTTTAAACATTCACCAGCACAATTAGCATCACTAGCAAATCAGCCATCACATTCAAGCATTTAATATCTCACTGAATTCATCAACATTTTATGAACTAAATTGATTTCAATAACTTCTTAAACAGTCACAACTCTCCACTCTGATCATCTCATTTTCGTTTCCTGCACAATGAACAATCAACAAATGGTTAGTTGAAACTGAACTCTTGTAAATGCCAATAGCCGCTAATCTCACAGCACCCAGATTTCTCTCTTAAAACATTTTAAGGCACTCAAATGAAATTTTCAGTCTAAGCCAGAGAATCCTGTGGATCACCACCACCTAATATGCTACCATTCACACTTACCTTCTTTCAAATCCCAAAAACCAGGATGGAATCAGATTTCTCAATTCAGGAAAAATGGTTAACTAAGGCAAAGTGATGGACAAACAGTACAACCACTCAAATAGCAGGGCAGACTCTAACTAAGGAAACTCTAGACCAGATGAAATAAGCAAATAAAAGCTTCAATTAAAAGTTGGCAGAATAGATTTCACATGCATTGCAGACAAAACTAGATAACCAACAAAGACAAACAAGAAGCAAAGCTATCAAGAAGGGAAGCACTCAAAAATGAACCTAAGATCAGTTCTAGAGTAGATTTCAAAAGCAATAAAAAGATGAAGAACAAATTGCAGAACTTTTGTAAACAAATGTTCAAACTGATTCACTTTATTTCAGAATTGTAGTGCAGCATCTAACATTGTTAATTTCAGCCTTATGCACTGTTTTACAATGAAATCAGTAGAATCAACTCCAATTACAAGTGTTACTGCTTGGTTCAAATTCAAATCACAGATTTAGTGGTTGTTTTGTACAAGATTACAAGTACTGCTGATGTGATGCAGATTTTTGTGGATTAATCATCAACCACTTACAAATCTTAAGCCAGAACAACTTTGACACAAAGGTGCAGTAACACAAGTCAAATCAAATTTAATTCTGCAGAAAAGAAATTAAAGCACTCAGACACAATGACTCTAGGATGTACTGATGTTAGAACTTAGTAATGATCTAATACTAAGCTGAATAGACACACAGTCAAGAACATTAAAACAGACTTCAAAGAAAAACCAGTTCGGTGTGGCTGGCCAAAAGAGAGACTGATGCTACTAGCTCAATGCAACATTTCATAGCTTAATTGGTGTGCATTTGCTATCCACAAGCAGATTCAACTTTTAGCTCACAGAATTTCAAAAGTGCAATACAATTATATGTAATGGACAACATCAAAAACTCAAGACAGCTTCAGAGAAATGAAATGACATTAAAACTGCTGTTGAAGTCTGTCATCAAGCTCATTCAATTGAATGTCACTGCTTATGATGATGGACAGATCTTACTCAAAGCAAAAACTCAATTGAATCAGTTAAACTCAGATTTAATTGACAATTAAAAACAAAGCAACATGACATAGACAAAACAGAAATGGATTTAGAAAATAAAAGACTCAAACAAATTGGATTCACCGAATAAAATGATATAAGACTCAAAGCACAGAACGACGCAACACACAATATAGAAATTGGAAACCTATTTGAATAACTCAAACAGATACACAAAATCACAATTGAACTGAAATCAACCAAGACAGTAAAAGAAATGATGAACAACGCGTAAGCTAAACAGATCAACACGATTTGAATTAGAGACTCGAGACAAAACAAAAACACGACTGAATCAAATGAAACAAAACTCAAAACAGAAACAAGGAACGAAACAAAAATGCGAAAATGAAAGAAGTTAAACGCACAGCGTTAAACCAGAACATGAATCAAGCAGAAACCTAATGAACAGATCAAGACCAAAAACACATGAATCAACACAAGACAGAGAAGGAATCATAATGAACAACACGAATAATTTGAAAAAAACCAAACGCACAGATTGAATCTCAAGAACAGAGAACAGATCGAGACAGAAAAATTTGAGAATCGACGAAGAGTAACTCAGATCAGAGAGAAACGAGATACTTAGCTCAAGCGGACGCGCCTAACCTAGGCTCTGAATACCACATGATAGCTGACGGCTTGAGCTAAATCCGGAAACGACGAGAAATCTGGATTTACTCGAGATGAAGACCGGGAAGCAGCGGAAGAAACAGACGTATTCAAGAACCCTAGTATTTGGATTCGAAGATGAACAGCGAGGAACAAACCAGAGATTCGAGGTTTGTTCGGTTGAAAACCTAGGGTTTGATGCGGAAGCGGTTTGAGCGATGGAGAAGTGATTTTAGTCGGTGAGAAAGGATCTAATCGGTGGAGAATGGTCGTGAAGCAGAGATGAATATGTGGTTCGGTAGATTGGGCAGACGTGAGGAGTTGAGATTCTGAAGTGAAGAATCTCTCGGAGGCTTCGTTGATGAGGAGACTCGAAACGTGGCTGATAAAGTTGATGATGCGACGAGAAGAAATGTGTCTGCGAGGAGTACTGACGCGTGCCAAGTGCATCTGCTGGATGGAGGAGAGGTGAGTATACGGATGAGTGAGACACTGATGATGGGAAATGAGAGAATGGATAGTGTGAAGGGAAGGTGGCTAGAGGAGATCCTTTGGGATTCTCTAGCTTTGACTTTCAAGGGAATTAATTTCTGGAGTTCTCTCTACAGAAAGTTTAATTCATTATTCTCAAAAGTATCTTACAAGAGGTGGTGACATGTCTATATATAGGACTAAAAGTCCCTCCTATCTAGCACATGCCTAGCACCTTTTACACATGTTTTAATAAAAGTAAAAGAAATCCTATACTGAACTAATTGGGCTTGGGCCCCGTCTATCACGAAGTGGACGAAGTGGACGAAGATGACGAAGTGGACGAAGTGGACGAAGTGGACGAAGTGGACGAGGTAGACGAAGTGGAGGAAGTGGACGAAGTGGAGGAAGTGGAGGAAGTTGAGGAAGTGGAGGAAGTTGAGGAAGTGGAGGAAGTGGACTAAGTTGAGGAAGTGGAGGAAGTGGACGAAGTTGACGACGTGGAGAAAGTGGAGGAAGTGGAGGAAGTGGACTAAGTTAAGGAAGTGGAGGAATGGGTGGAGTGGGCGAAGTGGACGAAGTTGACGAAGTGGAGGAAGTGGAGGAAGTAGAGGAAGTGGAGGAAGTGGAGGAAGTGGAGGAAGTGACGAAGTGGAGGAAGTTGAGCAAGTGGACGAAGTTGAGGAAGTCGAGGAAGTGGGCGAAGTGGGCAAGTGGACGAAGTTGACGAAGTGGAGGAAGTGGACTAAGTTGAGGAAGTGGAGGAAGTGGGCAAAGTGGGCGAAGTGGATGAAGTGGACGAAGTGGAGGAGTGGAGGAAGTTGAGGAAGTGGAGGAAGTGGAGGAAGTGGCCAAAGTGGGCGAAGTGGACGAAGTGGACGAAGTTGATGAAGTGGAGGAAGTGGACGAAGTGGAGGAAGTGGAGGAAGTGGAGGAAGTGGAGGAAGTGGAGGAAGTGGACGAAGTGGGCGAAGTGGACGAAGTGGACGAAGTGGAGGAAGTGGACGAAGTGGAGGAACTGGAGGACATGGAAGACGTTGAGGAAGTGGAAGAGGTGGACGAAGTGGACGAAGGGACGAAGTGGACGAAGTGGACGAAGTGGAGGAAGTGGAGGAAGTGGACAAGTGGCGAAGTGGACGAAGTGAGCGAAGTGACAGAAGTGGACGAAGTGAAGGAAGTGGAAAAAGTGGACGAAGTTGACGAAGTTGACGAAATGGACGAAGTGGAGGAGGTGGAGGAAGTGGAGGAAGTGGAGGAAGTGGGGAAGTGGAGGAAGTTGACGAAGTGGAGGAAGTGGAGGAAGTGGACGAAGTGGACGAAGTGAGGAAGTGGAGGAAGTCGGCGAAGTAGGCGAAGTGGACGAAGTTGAGCAGTTGACGAAGTGGAGGAAGTGGAGGAAGTGGAGGAAGTGGAGTAAGTGGACGAAGTGGAGGAGGTGGACGAAGTTGAGGAAGTGGAGGAATTGGGCGAAGCGGGCGAAGTGGACGAACTTGACGAAGTGGAGGAGAGTGGACGAAGTGGAGGAAGTGGAGGAAGTGGACGAAGTTGAGGAAGTGGCGGAAGTGGAGGAAGTGGAGGAAGCGGGTGAAGTTGACGAAGTTGACATAGTGGACGAAGCGGACGAAATGGAAGAGGTGGACGAAGTGGACGAAGGGGACTAAGTGGAGGAAGTGGGCGAAGTGGACGCAGTTGACGAAGTTGACGTAGTGCACGAAGTGGACAAAATGGAGGAAGTGGACGAAGTGGGCGAAGAAGAGGAAGTGGAGGAAGTGGGGGAAGCGGGCGAAGTGGGCGAAGTGGACGAAGTGGATGAAGTTGAGGAAGTGGACGAAGTGGAGGAAGGGGAGGAAGTGGAGGAAGCGGAAGAAGCGGAGGAAGTGGAGGAAGGGGAGGAAATGGAGGAAGTGGACGAACTGGACGAAGTTGACGAAGTGGAGGAAGTGGAGGTAGTGGACGATGTTGACGAAGTGAGAAGTGGAGAGAAGTGGACGAGGTGGACGAAGGCGACAAAGTGGAGGAAGTGGAGGAAGTGGAGGAAGTGGACAAAGTTGACGAAGTGGAGGAAGTGGGCAAAGTGGAGGAAGTGGACGAAGTTGACGAATTGGACGAAGTGGAGGAAATGGAGGAGGTGGACGAAGTGGAGCAAGTGGAGGAAGTGGCGAAGTGGACGAAGTTGACGAAGGGGACGAAGTTGAGGAAGATGACGAAGTGGAGGAAGTGGACGCAGTTGACGAAGTTGACGTAGTGGACGAAGTGGACAAAATGGAGGAAGTGGACGAAGTGGACGAAGTGGGCGAAGAAGAGGAAGTGGAGGAAGTGGGGGAAGCGGGCGAAGTGGGCGAAGTGGGCAAAGTGGACGAAGTGGACGAAGTGGATGAAGTTGAGGAAGTGGACGAAGTGGAGGAAGGGGAGGAAGTAGAGGAAGCGGAAGAAGCGGAGGAAGTGGAGGAAGTGGAGGAACTGGAGGAAATGGAGGAAGTGTACGAAGTGGACGAACTGGACGAAGTTGACGAAGTGAACGAAGTGGAGGAAGTGGAGGTATTGGACGATGTTGACGAAGTGGACGAAGTGGAGGAAGAAGTGGACGAGGTGGACGAAGGGGACAAAGTGGACGAAGTGGAGGAAGTGGAGGAAGTAGTGACAACGTTGACGAAGTTGACGAAGTGGAGGAAGTGGACAAAGTTGAGGAAGTGGAGGAAGTGGGCAAAGTGGGGGAAGTGGACGAAGTTGACGAAGTGGACGAAGTGGAGGAAATGGAGGAGGTGGACGAAGTGCAGAAGTGGAGGAAGTGGAGGAAGTGGCGAAGTGGACGAAGTTGACGAAGTGGACGAAGTAGAGGAAGTGGATGAAGTGGACGAAGGGCACGAAAAGGAGGAAGTGGAGGAAGTGGAGGAAGTGGAGGAAGTGGGCGAAGTGGGCGAAGTGGACGAAGTTGACGAAGTGGAGGAAGTGGAGGAAGTGGACTAAGTTGAGGAAGTGGAGGAGTGGAGGAAGTTGAGGAAGTGGAGGAGTGGAGGAAGTTGAGGAAGTGGAGGAATTGCACAAAGTGGGCGAAGTGTACGACGTTGACGAAGTGAACGAAGTGGAGGAAGTGGAGGAAGTGGACGAAGTGGAGGAAGAAGTGGACGAGGTGGAGGAAGTGGAGGAAGTTGACGAAGTGGAGGAAGTGGCGGAAGTGGAGGAAGTGGAGGAAGCGGGTGAAGTTGACGAAGTTGACATAGTGTACGAAGCGGACGAAATGGAAGAGGTGGACGAAGTGGACGAAGTGGACGAAGGGGACTAAGTGGAGGAAGTGGGCGAAGTGGACGCAGTTGACGAAGTTGACGTAGTGCACGAAGTGGACAAAATGGAGGAAGTGGACGAAGTGGACGAAGAAGAGGAAGTGGAGGAAGTGGGGGAAGCGGGCGAAGTGGGCGTAGTGGACGAAGTGGATGAAGTTGAGGAAGTGGACGAAGTGGAGGAAGGGGAGGAAGTGCAGGAAGCGGAAGAAGTGGAGGAAGTGGAGGAAATGGAGGAAGTGTACGAAGTGGACGAACTGGACGAAGTTGACGAAGTGAACGAAGTGGAGGAAGTGGAGGTAGTGGACGATGTTGACGAAGTGGATGAAGTGGAGGAAGAAGTGGACGAGGTGGAGGAAGGCGACAAAGTGGATGAAGTGGAGGAAGTGGAGGAAGTGGACAACGTTGACGAAGTTGACGAAGTGGAGGAAGTGGACAAAGTTGAGGAAGTGGAGGAAGTGGGCAAAGTGGGGGAAGTGGACGAAGTTGACGAATTGGACGAAGTGGAGGAAATGGAGGAGGTTGACGAAGTGGAGCAAGTGGAGGAAGTGGCGAAGTGGACGAAGTTGACGAAGTGGAGGAAGTGGACGACGTGGACAAAGGGGACGAAGTTGAGGAAGATGACGAAGTTGACGAAGTGGAGGAAGTGGACGCAGTTGACGAAGTTGACGTAGTGGACGAAGTGGACAAAATGGAGGAAGTGGACGAAGTGGGCGAAGAAGAGGAAGTGGAGGAAGTGGGGGAAGCGGGCGAGGTGGGCGAAGTGGGCAAAGTGGACGAAGGGGACGAAGTGGATGAAGTTGAGGAAGTGGACGAAGTGGACGAAGTGGAGGAAGTAGAGGAAGCGGAAGAAGCGGAGGAAGTGGAGGAACTGGAGGAACTGGAGGAAATGGAGGAAGTGTACGAAGTGGACGAACTGGACGAAGTTGACGAAGTGAACGAAGTGGAGGAAGTGGAGGTATTGGACGATGTTGACGAAGTGGACGAAGTGGAGGAAGAAGTGGACGAGGTGGACGAAGGGACAAAGAGGACGAAGTGGAGGAAGTGGAGGAAGTGCAGGAAGTGGACAACGTTGACGAAGTTGACGAAGTGGAGGAAGTGGACAAAGTTGAGGAAGTGGAGGAAGTGGGCAAAGTGGGGGAAGTGGACGAAGTTGACGAAGTGGACGAAGTGGAGGAAATGGAGGAGGTGGACGAAGTGCAGGAAGTGGAGGGAGTGGAGGAAGTGGCGAAGTGGACGAAGTGGACGAAGTAGAGGAAGTGGACGAAGTTGACGAAGGGGACGAAAAGGAGGAAGTGGAGGAAGTCGGCGAAGTGGGCGAAGTGGACGAAGTTGACGAAGTTGACGAAGTGGAGGAAGTGGAGGAAGTGGACTAAGTTGAGGAAGTGGAGGAGTGGAGGAAGTTGAGGAAGTGGAGGAGTGGAGGAAGTTGAGGAAGTGGAGGAATTGCGCAAAGTGGGCGAAGTGGACGACGTTGACGAAGTGAACGAAGTGGAGGAAGTGGAGGAAGTGGACGAAGTGGAGGAAGTGGAGGAAGTGGAGGAAGTTGACGAAGTGGAGGAAGTGGCGGAAGTGGAGGAAGTGGACGTGAAGTTGACGAAGTTGACATAGTGAACGAAGCGGACGAAGGGAAGAGGTGGACGAAGTGGACGAAGTGGACTAAGTGGAGGAAGTGGGCGAAGTGGACGAAGTTGACGTAGTGCACGAAGTGGACAAAATGGAGGAAGTGGACGAAGTGGGCGAAGAAGAGGAAGTGGAGGAAGTGGGGGAAGCGGGCGAAGTGGGCGAAGTGGACGAAGTGGATGAAGTTGAGGAAGTGGACGAAGTGGAGGAAGGGGAGGAAGTGGAGGAAGCGGAAGAAGCGGAGGAAGTGGAGGAAGTGGAGGAAATGGAGGAAGTGTACGAAGTGGACGAACTGGACGAAGTTGACGAAGTGAACGAAGAGGAGGAAGTGGAGGTAGTGGACGATGTTGACGAAGTGGACGAAGTGGAGGAAGAAGTGGACGAGGTGGAGGAAGGCGACAAAGTGGAGGAAGTGGAGGAAGTGGACAAAGTTGACGAAGTGGAGGAAGTGGACAAAGTTGAGGAAGTGGAGGAAGTGGGCAAAGTGGGGGAAGTGGACGAAGTTGACGAATTGGACGAAGTGGAGGAAATGGAGGAGGTGGACGAAGTGGAGCAAGTGGAGGAAGTGGCGAAGTGGACGAAGTTGACGAAGTGGAGGAAGTGGACAAGTTGACGAGTGGACGAAGTGGACAAAATGGAGGAAGTAGACGAAGTGGACGAAGTGTGCGAAGAAGAGGAAGTGGAGGAAGTGGACGAAGTTGACGAAGTGGAGGAAGTGGACGAAGTGGACAAAGGGGACAAAGTTGAGGAAGATGACGAAGTTGACGAAGTGGAGGAAGTGGACGCAGTTGACGAAGTTGACGTAGTGGACGAAGTGGACAAATGGAGGAAGTGGACGAAGTGGGCGAAGAAGAGGAAGTGGAGGAAGTGGGGGAAGCGGGCGAAGTGGGCGAAGTGGGCAAAGTGGACGAAGTGGACGAAGTGGATGAAGTTGAGGAAGTGGACGAAGTGGAGGAAGTGGAGGAAGTGGAGGAAGCGGAGGAAGTGGAGGAAGGAGAATGGAGGAACTGGAGGAAATGGAGGAAGTGTACGAAGTGGACGAACTGGACGAAGTTGACGAAGTGAACGAAGTGGAGGAAGTGGAGGTATTGGACGATGTTGACGAAGTGGACGAAGTGGAGGAAGAAGTGGACGAGGTGGACGAAGGGACAAAGAGGACGAAGTGGAGGAAGTGGAGGAAGTGGAGGAAGTGGACAACGTTGACGAAGTTGACGAAGTGGAGGAAGTGGACAAAGTTGAGGAAGTGGAGGAAGTGGGCAAAGTGGGGGAAGTGGACGAAGTTGACGAAGTGGACGAAGTGGAGGAAATGGAGGAGGTGGACGAAGTGCAGGAAGTGGAGGAAGTGGAGGAAGTGGCGAAGTGGACGAAGTTGACGAAGTGGACGAAGTAGAGGAAGTGGACGAAGTGGACGAAGGGGACGAAGGAGGAAGTGGAGGAAGTGGAGGAAGTGGCGAAGTGGGCGAAGTGGGCGAAGTGGACGAAGTTGACGAAGTTGACGAAGTGGAGGAAGTGGAGGAAGTGGACTAAGTTGAGGAAGTGGAGGAGTGGAGGAAGTTGAGGAAGTGGAGGAGTGGAGGAAGTTGAGGAAGTGGAGGAATTGCGCAAAGTGGGCGAAGTGGACGACGTTGACGAAGTGAACGAAGTGGAGGAAGTGGAGGAAGTGGACGAAGTTGAGGAAGTGGAGGAAGTGGACGAAGTTGACGAAGTGGAAGAAGTGGAGGAAGTGGACGGAAGTTGACGAAGTGGACGAAGTGGACGAAGTGGACGAAGTGGACGAAGTGGACGAAGTGGACGAAGTGGACGAAGTGGAGGAAGTGGACGAAGTGGACGAAGTTGACGTAGTGGACGAAGTGGACAAAATGGAGGAAGTGGACGAAGTGGACGAAGTGAGAGAGGAAGTGGACGGAAGTGGAGGAAGTGGACGAAGTGGAGGAAGTGGACGAAGTGGATGAAGTTGAGGAAGTGGACGAAGTGGAGGAAGGGGAGGAAGTAGAGGAAGCGGAAGAAGTGGAGGAAGTGGAGGAAGTGGAGGAAATGGAGGAAGTGTACGAAGTGGACGAACTGGACGAAGTTGACGAAGTGACGAAGTGGAGGAAGTGGAGGTAGTGGACGATGTTGACGAAGTGGACGAAGTGGAGGAAGAAGTGGACGAGGTGGAGGAAGGGGACAAAGTGGAGGAAGTGGAGGAAGTGGACGAAGTGGACGAAGTGGAGGAAGTGGACAAAGTTGAGGAAGTGGAGGAAGTGGGCAAAGTGGGGGAAGTGGACGAAGTTGACGAATGGACGAAGTGGAGGAAATGGAGGAGGTGGACGAAGTGGAGCAAGTGGAGGAAGTGGCGAAGTGGACGAAGTTGACGAAGTGGAGGAAGTGGACGAAGTTGACGTAGTGGACGAAGTGGACAAAATGGAGGAAGTGGACGAAGTGGACGAAGTGGCGAAGAAGAGGAAGTGGAGGAAGTGGGGGAAGCGGGCGAAGTGGGCGAAGTGGGCGAAGTGGACGAAGTGGACGAAGTGGATGAAGTTGAGGAAGTGGACGAAGTGGAGGAAGGGGAGGAAGTAGAGGAAGCGGAAGAAGTGGAGGAAGTGGAGGAAGTGGAGGAAGTGGACAAAGTGGACGAAGTGGACGAAGTTGACGAAGTGAACGAAGTGGAGGAAGTGGAGGTATTGGACGAATGTTGACGAAGTGGACGAAGTGGAGGAAGAAGTGACGAGGTGGACGAAGGGGACAAAGTGGAGGAAGTGGAGGAAGTGGACAACGTTGACGAAGTTGACGAAGTGGAGGAAGTGGACAAAGTTGAGGAAGTGGAGGAAGTGGGCAAAGTGGGGACGAAGTGGACGAAGTGGAGGAAATGGAGGAGGTGGACGAAGTGCAGGAAGTGGAGGAAGTGGAGGAAGTGGCGAAGTGGACGAAGTTGACGAAGTGGACGAAGTAGAGGAAGTGGATGAAGTGGACGAAGGGGACGAAAAGGAGGAAGTGGAGGAAGTGGAGGAAGTGGCGAAGTGGGCGAAGTGGGCGAAGTGGACGAAGTTGACGAAGTTGACGAAGTGGAGGAAGTGGAGGAAGTGGACTAAGTTGAGGAAGTGGAGGAGTGGAGGAAGTTGAGGAAGTGGAGGAGTGGAGGAAGTTGAGGAAGTGGAGGAATTGCGCAAAGTGGGCGAAGTGGACGACGTTGACGAAGTGAACGAAGTGGAGGAAGTGGACGAAGTTGAGGAAGTGGAGGAAGTGGACGAAGTTGACGAAGTGGAAGAAGTGGAGGAAGTGGACGAAGTTGACGAAGTGGAGGAAGTGGACGAAGTGGACGAAGGGGACGAAGTTGAGGAAGATGACGAAGTTGACGAAGTGGAGGAAGTGGACGCAGTTGACGAAGTTGACGTAGTGGACGAAGTGGACAAAATGGAGGAAGTGGACGAAGTGGACGAAGTGAGCGAAGAAGAGGAAGTGGGGGAGGCGGGCGAAGTGGGCAGGAAGTGGACGAAGTGGATGAAGTTGAGGAAGTGGACGAAGTGGATGAAGTTGAGGAAGTGGACGAAGTGGAGGAAGGGGAGGAAGTAGAGGAAGCGGAAGAAGTGGAGGAAGTGGAGGAACTGGAGGAAATGGGGGAAGTGTACGAAGTGGACGAACTGGACGAAGTGAACGAACTGGAGGAAGTGGAGGTATTGGACGATGTTGACGAAGTGGACGAAGTGGAGGAAGAAGTGGACGAGGTGGAGGAAGGGGACAAAGTGGAGGAAGTGGAGGAAGTGGAGGAAGTGGACAAAGTTGACGAAGTTGACGAAGTGGGGGAAGTGGACAAAGTTGAGGAAGTGGGCAAAGTGGGGGAAGTGGACGAAGTTGACGAAGTGGACGAAGTGGAGGAAATGGAGGAGGTGGACGAAGTGCAGGAAGTGGAGGAAGTGGAGGAAGTGGACGAAGTTGACGAAGTGGACGAAGTAGAGGAAGTGGATGAAGTGGACGAAGGGACGAAATGGAGGAAGTGGAGGAAGTGGAGGAAGTGGAGGAAGTGGGCGAAGTGGGCGAAGTGGACGAAGTTGACGAAGTTGACGAAGTGGAGGAAGTGGAGGAAGTGGACTAAGTTGAGGAAGTGGAGGAGTGGAGGAAGTTGAGGAAGTGGAGGAGTGGAGGAAGTTGAGGAAGTGGAGGAATTGCGCAAAGTGGGCGAAGTGGACGACGTTGACGAAGTGAACGAAGTGGAGGAAGTGGACGAAGTGGACGAAGTGGAGGAAGTGGAGGAAGTGGAGGAAGTGGACGAAGTGGAGAAGTGGAGGAAGTGGCGAAGTGGACGAAGTTGACGAAGTGGAGGAAGTGGACGAAGTTGACGAAGTGGACGAAGTGGACGAAGTGGACGAAGTGGACGAAGTGGACGAAGTGGACGAAGTGGACGAAGTGGAGGAAGTGGACGAAGTGGACGAAGTGGACGAAGTGACGAAGTGGACGAAGTGGAGGAAGTGGAGGAAGTGGAGGAAGTGGAGGAAGTGGAGGAAGTGGAGGAAGTGGACGAAGTTGAGGAAGTGGACGAAGTGGACGAAGTTGACGAAGTGGACGAAGTGGAGGAAG
>JAFNIE010000676.1:0-27078 GCA_027742785.1 Vigna reflexopilosa | reverse complement strand
TAGCCAAGTCTCACCACCAAACTTGGCTGGCTTGAAAACCAACCAAATTGAAAAATTTCTTGCACGAGATTTTTATAGTAGCCATTTGGGGATATAAAGAGTGCATTCCAATCAGATAATCTCAAAAACAAAGACTTTAAAAATTTCTCAAATCTTGGCACCAAACACCAACATAGCCAAGTCTCACCACAAAATATGGGTAGCTTGAAAGCAACAAAAATGAATAATTTCTTGCACTAAGATTTTTAGGGTAGTCATTTGGTGATATAAATAGTGCATTCCAACCATTAAATCTCAAAAACCAAGACTTTGATAATTTCCCAAATCTTGGCACCAACCCCCAACTTAGTCAAGTCTCACCACCAAACTTGGCTAGCTTGAAAACCAACCAAAATGAAAAATTTCTTGGACGAGATTTTTACAGTAGTCATTTGGTGATATAAAGAGTGCATTCTAACCATCTAACCTCAAAAACGAAGAGTTTGAAAATTTCCGAATCTTGGGACCAAGCACCAACATAGCCAAGTCTCACCACCAAACTTGGCTAGCTTGAAAACCAACCAAATTGAAAAATTTCTTGCACGAGATTTTTATAGTAGCCATTTGGGGATATAAGAGTGCATT
Organism: Vigna reflexopilosa; assembly: GCA_027742785.1. Taxonomy (NCBI): domain Eukaryota; kingdom Viridiplantae; phylum Streptophyta; class Magnoliopsida; order Fabales; family Fabaceae; genus Vigna; species Vigna reflexopilosa. The sequence goes on along the minus strand of JAFNIE010000676.1, from coordinate 26,454 downwards.
CCAATCAGATAATCTCAAAAACAAAGACTTTAAAAATTTCTCAAATCCTGGCACCAAACACCAACATAGCCAAGTCTCACCACAAAATTTGGGTTGCTTGAAAGCCAACAAAAATGAATAATTTCGTGCACTAAGATTTTTAGGGTAGTCATTTGGTGATATAAATAGTGCATTCCAACCATTAAATCTCAAAAACCAAGACTTTTAAAATTTCCCAAATCTTGGCACCAACCACCAACTTAGTGGAGTCTTACCACCAAACTTGGCTAGCTTGAAAACCAACCAAAATGAAAAATTTCTTGGACGAGATTTTTACAGTAGTTATTTGGTGTTATAAAGAGTGCATTCTAACCATCTAACCTCAAAAATGAAGACTCTGAAAATTTCACATTTCTTGACACCAAGGACAAATTAGCCAAGTCTCACCACCAAACTTGGCTAGCTTGAAAACCAACCAAATTAAAAATTTCTTGCACGAGATTTTTATAGTAGCCATTTGGGGATATAAAGAGTGCATTCCAATCAGATAATCTCAAAAACCAAGACTTTATAAATTTCCCAAATCTTGGCACCAAACACCAACATAGCTAGCCAAGTCTAACCACAAAATTTGGGTAGCTCGAAAGCAACAAAAATGAATAATTTCGTTGTCTAAGATTTTTAGGTTAGTCATTTGGTGATATAAATAGTGCATTCCAACCATTAAATCTCAAAAACCAAGACTTTTAAAATTTCCCAAATCTTGGCACCAACCACCAAATTAGTCGAGTCTTACCACCAAACTTGGCTAGCTTGAATACCAACGAAAATGAAAAATTTCTTGGACGAGATTTTTACAATAGTCATTTGGTGATATAAAGAGTGCATTCTAACCATCTAACCTCAAAAACGGAGAATTTGAAAATTTCCGAATCTTGGGACCAACCACCAACATAGCCAATACTCACCACCAAACTTGGCTGGCTTGAAAACCAACCAAATTGAAAAATTTCTTGCACGAGATTTTTATAGTAGCCATTTGGGGATATAAAGAGTGCATTCCAATCAGATAATCTCAAAAACAAAGACTTTAAAAATTTCTCAAATCTTGGCACCAAACACCAACATAGCCAAGTCTCACCACAAAATTTGGGTAGCTTGAAAGCCAACAAAAATGAATAATTTCGTGCACTAAGATTTTTAGGGTAGTCATTTGGTGATATAAATAGTGCATTCCAACCATTAAATCTCAAAAACCAAGACTTTTAAAATTTCCCAAATCTTGGCACCAACCACCAACTTAGTCGAGTCTTACCACCAAACTTGGCTAGCTTGAAAACCAACCAAAATGAAAAATTTCTTGGACGAGATTTTTACAGTAGTCATTTGGTGATATAAAGAGTGCATTCTAACCATCTAACCTCAAAAACGAAGACTTGAAAATTTCCGAATCTTGGGACCAACCACCAACATAGCCAATCTCACCACCAAACTTGGCTAGCTTGAAAACCAACCAAATTGAAAAATTTCTTGCACGAGATTTTTATAGTAGCCATTTGGGGATATAAAGAGTGCATTCCAATCAGATAATCTCAAAAACAAAGACTTTAAAAATTTCTCAAATCTTGGCACCAAACACCAACATAGCCAAGTCTCACCACAAAATTTGGGTAGCTTGAAAGCCAACAAAAATGAATAATTTCGTGCACTAAGATTTTTAGGGTAGTCATTTGGTGATATAAATAGTGCATTCCAACCATTAAATCTCAAAAACCAAGACTTTTAAAATTTCCCAAATCTTGGCACCAACCACAAACTTAGTCGAGTCTCACCACCAAACTTGGCTAGCTTGAAACCAACCAAAATGAAAAATTTCTTGGACGAGATTTTTACAGTAGTCATTTGGTGATATAAAGAGTGCATTCTAACCATCTAACCTCAAAAACGGAGAATTTGAAAATTTCCGAATCTTGGGACCAACCACCAACATAGCCAATACTCACCACCAAACTTGGCTGGCTTGAAAACCAACCAAATTGAAAAATTTCTTGCACGAGATTTTTATAGTAGCCATTTGGGGATATAAAGAGTGCATTCCAATCAGATAATCTCAAAAACCAAGACTTTAAAAATTTCTCAAATCTTGGCACCAAACACCAACATAGCCAAGTCTCACCACAAAATTTGGGTAGCTTCAAAGCCAACAAAAATGAATAATTTCGTGCACTAAGATTTTTAGGGAAGTCATTTGGTGATATAAATAGTGCATTCCAACCATTAAATCTCAAAAACCAACACTTTTAAAATTTCCCAAATCTTGGCACCAACCACCAACTTAGTCGAGTCTCATCACCAAACTTGGCTAGCTTGAAAACCAACCAAAATGAAAAATTTCGTGGACGAGATTTTTACAGTAGTTCTTTTTTGATATAAAGAGTGCATTCTAACCATCTAACCTCAAAAACGAAGACTATGAAAATTTCCGAATCTTGGGACCAACCACCAACATAGCCAAGTCTCACCACCAAACTTGACTAACTTGAAAACCAACCAAATTGAAAAATTTCTTGCACGATATTTTTATAGTAGCCATTTGGGGATATAAAGAGTGCATTCCAATCAGATAATCTCAAAAACAAAGACTTTAAAAATTTCTCAAATCTTGGCACCAAACACCAACATAGCCAAGTCTCACCACAAAATTTGGGTAGCTTGAAAGCCAACAAAAATGAATAATTTCGTGCACTAAGATTTTTAGGGTAGTCATTTGGTGATATAAATAGTGCATTCCAACCATTAAATCTCAAAAACCAACACTTTTAAAATTTCCCAAATCTTGGCACCAACCACCAACTTAGTCGAGTCTCATCACCAAACTTGGCTAGCTTGAAAACCAACCAAAATGAAAAATTTCGTGGACGAGATTTTTACAGTAGTTCTTTTTTTATATAAAGAGTGCATTCTAACCATCTAACCTCAAAAACGAAGACTATGAAAAATCCGAATCTTGGGACCAACCACCAACATAGCCAAGTCTCACCACCAAACTTGGCTAGCTTGAAAATCAACCAAATTGAAAAATTTCTTGCACGAGATTTTTATAGTAGCCATTTGGGGATATAAAGAGTGCATTCCAATCAGATAATCTCAAAAACAAAGACTTTAAAAATTTCTCAAATCTTGGCACCAAACACCAACATAGCCAAGTCTCACCACAAAATTTGGGTAGCTTGAAAGCCAACAAAAATGAATAATTTCGTGCACTAAGATTTTTAGGGTAGTCATTTGGTGATATAAATAGTGCATTCCAACCATTAAATCTCAAAAACCAACACTTTTAAAATTTCCCAAATCTTGGCACCAACCACCAACTTAGTCGAGTCTCATCACCAAACTTGGCTAGCTTGAAAACCAACCAAAATGAAAAATTTCGTGGACGAGATTTTCACAGTAGTTCTTTTTTGATATAAAGAGTGCATTCTAACCATCTAACCTCAAAAACGAAGACTATGAAAATTTCCGAATCTTGGGACCAACCGCCAACATAGCCAAGTCTCACCACCAAACTTGACTAACTTGAAAACCAACCAAATTGAAAAATTTCTTGCACGATATTTTTATAGTAGCCATTTGGGGATATAAAGAGTGCATTCCAATCAAATAATCTCAAAAACAAAGACTTTAAAAATTTCTCAAATCTTGGCACCAAAGACCAACATAGCCAAGTCTCACCACAAAATTTGGGTAGCTTGAAAGCCAACAAAAATGAATAATTTCTTGCACTAAGATTTTTAGGGTAGTCATTTGGTGATATAAATAGTGCATTCCAACCATTAAATCTCAAAAACCAAGACTTTGATAATTTCCCAAATCTTGGCACCAACCCCCAACTTAGTCAAGTCTCACCACCAAATTTGGCTAGCTTGAAAACCAAGCAAAATGAAAAATTTCGTGGACGAGATTTTTACAGTAGTTCTTTTTTGATATAAAGAGTGCATTCTAACCATCTAACCTCAAAAACGAAGACTATTAAAATTTCCGAATCTTGGGACCAACCACCAACATAGCCAAGTCTCACCACCAAACTTGACTAGCTTGAAAACCAACCAAATTGAAAAATTTCTTACACGATATTTTTATAGTAGCCATTTGGGGATATAAAGAGTGATTTCCAATCAGATAATCTCAAAAACAAAGACTTTAAAAATTTCTCAAATCTTGGCACCAAACACCAACATAGCCAAGTCTCACCACAAAATTTGGGTAGCTTGAAAGCCAACAAAAATGAATAATTTCTTGCACTAACATTTTTAGGGTAGTCATTTGGTGATATAAATAGTGCATTCCAACCATTAAATCTCAAAAACCAAGACTTTGATAATTTCCCAAATCTTGGCACCAACCTCCAACTTAGTCAAGTCTCACCACCAAACTTGGCTAGCTTGAAAACCAACCAAAATGAAAAATTTCTCGAACGAGATTTTTACAGTAGTCATTTGGTGATATAAAGAGTGCATTCTAACCATCTAACCTCAAAAACGAAGAGTTTGAAAATTTCCGAATCTTGGGACCAAGCACCAACATAGCCAAGTCTCACCACCAAACTTGGCTAGCTTGAAAACCAACCAAATTGAAAAATTTCTTGCACGAGATTTTTATAGTAGCCATTTGGGGATATAAGAGTGCATTCCAATCAGATAATCTCAAAAACAAAGACTTTAAAAATTTCTCAAATCCGGGCACCAAACACCAACATAGCCATGTTTCACCACAAAATTTGGGTTGCTTGAAAGCCAAGAAAAATGAATAATTTCGTGCACTAAGATTTTTAGGGTAGTCATTTGGTGATATAAATAGTGCATTCCAACCATTATATCTCAAAAACAAAGACTTTTAAAATTTTCCAAATCTTGGCACCAATCACCAACTTAGTGGAGTCTTACCACCAAACTTGGCTAGCTTGAAAACCAACCAAAATGAAAAATTTCGTGGCCGAGATTTTTACAGTAGTTCTTTTTTGATATAAAGAGTGCATTCTAACCATCTAACCTCAAAAACGAAGACTATGAAAATTTCCGAATCTTGGGACCAACCACCAACATAGCCAAGTCTCACCACCAAACTTGACTAGCTTGAAAACCAACCAAATTGAAAAATTTCTTGCACGAGATTTTTATAGTAGCCATTTGGGGATATAAAGAGTGCATTCCAATCAGATAATCTCAAAAACCAAGACTTTAAAAATTTCCCAAAACTTGGCACCAAACACCAACATAGCCAAGTCTCACCACAAAATTTGGGTTGCTTGAAAGCCAACAAAAATAAATAATTTCTTGCACTAAGAATTTTAGGGTAGTCATTTGGTGATATAAATAGTGCATTCCAACCATTAAATCTCAAAAACCAACACTTTTAAAATTTCCCAAATCTTGGCACCAACCACCAACTTAGTCGAGTCTCACCACCAAACTTGGCTAGCTTGAAAACCAACCAGAATGAAAAATTTCTTGAACGAGATTTTTACAGTAGTCATTTGGTGATATAAAGAGTGCATTCTAACCATCTAACCTAAAAAACGAAGACTTTGAAAATTTCCAAATCTTGGGACCAAGCACCAACATAGCCAAGTCTCACCACCAAACTTGGCTAGCTTGAAAACCAACCAAATTGAAAAATTTCTTGCACGAGATTTTTATAGTAGCCATTTGGGGATATAAAGAGTGCATTCCAATCAGATAATCTAAAAAACAAAGACTTTAAAAATTTCTCAAATCTTGGCACCAAACACCAACATAGCCAAGTCTCACCACAAAATTTGGGTAGCTTGAAAGCCAACAAAAATGAATAATTTCGTGCACTAAGATTTTTAGGGTAGTCATTTGGTGATATAAATAGTGCATTCCAACCATTAAATCTCAAAAACAAAGACTTTTAAAATTTTCCAAATCTTGGCACCAACCACCAACTTAGTGGAGTCTTACCACCAAACTTGGCTAGCTTGAAAACCAACCAAAATGAAAAATTTCTTGGACGAGATTTTTACAGTAGTCATTTGGTGATATAAAGAGTGCATTCTAACCACCTAACCTAAAAAACGAAGTCTTTGAAAATTTCCAAATCTTGGGACCAAACACCAACATAGCCAAGTCTCACCACCAAACTTGGCTAGCTTGAAAACCAACCAAATTGAAAAATGTCTTGCACGATATTTTTATAGTAGCCATTTGGGGATATAAAGAGTGCACTCCAATCAGATAATCTCAAAAACAGGGACTTTAAAAATTTCCCAAATCTTGGCACCAAACACCAACACAGCCAACTCGCACCATAAAATTTGGGTAGCTTGAAAGCCAACAAAAATGATTAATTTCTTGTACTAAGATTTTTAGGGTAGTCGTTTGGTGATATAAATAGTACATTGCAACCATTAAATCTCAAATTCAAAGACTTTGAAAATTACCCTAAATCCTAAACCCTAAACATTAAATCAACTTAGTCGAGTTTCACCACTAAATTTGGCTAGCTTGAAAACCAACCAAAATGAAAAATTTCTTCCACGAGATTTTTATAGTAGCCATTTGGTGATATAAAGAGTGCATTCAATCAATCAAATCTCAAAAACCAAAACTCTGAAAATTTCACAAATTTTACACCAAGGAAAAACTTAGCCAAGTATCACCGCCAAACTTCGCTAGCTTGAAAACAACCGAAAATGAAAAATTTCTTGCACGAGATTTTTACAGTAGTCATTTGTTGATATAAAGACTGCATTCCGACCATCTAACCTCAAAATCGAAGACTTTGAACATTTGCGAATCTTGGCACTAAGAACCATCATAGCAAGGTCTCTCCACCAAACTTAGCAAGGTTTAAACCCACCAAATTGAAAAATTTCTTGCACGAGATTTTTATAGTAACCATTTGGTGATATAAAGAGTCCATTCAAACAATCAAATCTCAAAAACAAAGACTCTGAAAATTTAACAAATCTTGCCACCAAGGACAAACTTAGCTAAGTCTCAACACCTAACTTAGCTAGCGTGAAAATCAACGAAAATGAAAAATTTCTTGCACCAAAATTTTTACAGTTGTCATTTGGAGATAAAAAGAATGCATTCGAACCAGATAATATCAAAAACTAAGACTTTGAAAATTTCCCAAATATTGGCAACAAACACCAATTTAGCCAAGTCTCACCACAAAATTTAGCTAGCTTGGAAACCAACCAACAAGAATTTTACGGTAGTCATTTGGTGATATAAAGAGTGCATTCCATCCTTTAACTCTAAAAAACCAAGACTTTGAAAATTTCCCAAATCTTGGCACCAACCACCAACTTAGTCGAGTCTCACCACCAAACTTGGGTAGCTTGAAAACCAACCAAAATGAAAAATTTCTTGGACGACATTTTTATAGTAGCGCTTTGGTGATATAAAGAGTGCATTCCAAAATTCAAATCTCAAAAACCAAAACTTTGAAAATTTCACAAATCTTGACACCAAGGACAATCTTAGACAACGAAAATGAAAAATTTCTTGTTCCAAAATTTTATAGTAGTCATTTGGAGAAATAAAGAGTGCATTCCAACCATTAAATCTCAAAAACCAAGACTGTGAAAATTTCCCAAATCTTGGCACCAACCACAAACTTAGTCGAGTCTAACCACCAAACTTGGCTGGCTAGAAAATCAACCAAAATGAAAAATTTCTTGCACAAGATTTTTATAGTAGCCGTTTGGTGATATAAAGAGTGCATTCCAACAATCAAATCTCAAAAACCAATACTTTGAAAATTTCACAGATCTTGACACCAAGGACAAACTTAGCCAACTATCACTTTACCTAGCTTGAAAACCAATGAAAATGAAAAATTTCTTGTTCAAAAATTTTTATAGTAGTCATTCGGTGATATAAAGAGTGCATTCGAACAATCAAATGTCAAAAACTAAAACCCTTAAAATTTATCAAATCTTGACACCAAGGACAAAATTAGCGAAGTACACCACCTAACTTAGGTAGCTTGAAAACCAACGAAAATGCAAATTTTCTTGTTCCAAAATTTTATAATAGTCATTTGGTGATATAAAGAGTCATTCCAACCATATAATCTAAAAAAGCAAGACTTTGAAAATTTCCCAAATACTGGCACCAACCACCAAATTAGTCAACTCTCACCACAAAACTTGCCTAGCTTGAAAACCAACCCAAATGAATAATTTCTTGGACGAGATTTTTATATTAGTCGGTTGCTGATATAAAGAGTGCATTCCAAAAATCAAATCTCAAAAACCAAAACTTTGAAAATTTCACCACCAACTTAGTTGAGTCTCACCGCCAAACTTGACTAGCTTGAAAACGAACCAAAATGAATAATCTTACAGGGGATTTTTACAGTAGTCATTTGGTGATATAAAGAGTGCATTCCAACCATCTAATATAAAAAACCAAGACTTTGAAAATTTCCTAAATCTTGGCACGAACCACCAACTTAGTCGAGTCTCACAACCAAACTTGGCTAGCTTGAAAACCAACCAAAATGAAAAATTTATTGCACGAGATTTTTATAGTAGCAATTTGGTGATATAGAGAGTGCATTCCAACAATCAAATCTCAAAAACCAAAACTTTGAAAATTTATCAAATCTTGGCCCAAACCACCAACTTAGTCGAGCTCACCACCAAACTTGGCTAGCTGGAAAACCAACCAAAATGAAAAATTTCTTGCACAAGATTTTTATAGTAGCCATTTGGTCATATAAAGAGTGCATTCCAACAATCAAATCTCAAAAACAAAAACTTTGAAAATTTCACAAATCTTGACACCAAGGACAAACTTAGCCAAGTATCACCACCTAACTTAGCTAGCTTGAAAACAAACAAAAATGAAAAATTTCTTGTTCCGAAATTTTTATAGTAGTCATTTGGGTATATAAAGAGTAGATTCCAATCATATAATCTCAAAATCAAGACTTTGAAAATTTCCCAAATCTTGACAACAAGCACAAATTTAGCCAAGTGTCACCACAAAATTTTGGTAGCTTAGAAACCAACTAAAATGAATAATTTCTTGCACCATGTTTTTTAAGGTAGTCATTTGGTGATATAAAGAGTGCATTCCAACCATTAAATCTCAAAAACCAAGACTTTTAAAATTTCCCAAATCTTGGCACCAACCACCATCATAGTCGAGTCTCACCACGAAACTTGGCTAGCATGAAAACCAACCAAAATGAAAAATTTCTTACACATGATTTTTATAGTAGGCATTTGGTGATATAAAGAGTGCAATCCAACCATTTAATCTCAAAAATTAAGACTTTAAAAATTTCCCAAATCTTGGCACCAAAACACCAACTTAGCCAAGTCTCACCACAAAATTTGGGTAGCTTGAAATCCAACCAAAATGAATAATTTCTTGCACCAAGATTTTTGGTTTAGTCATTTAGTTATATAAAGAGTGCATTCCAACCATTAAATCTCAAAAACCAAGACTTTGAAAATATTCCAAATCTTGGCACCAAACACCAACTTAGCCAAGTCTCACCACAAAATTTGGGTAGCTTGAAAGCCAACCAAAATGAATAATTTCTTGCACCAAGATTTTTAGGGTAGTCATTTGGTGATATAGAGAGTGCATTCAAAGCATTAAATTTCAAAAACAAAGACTTTTAAAATTTCCCAATTCTTGGCACCAACCACCAACATAGTCGAGTCTCACCACCGAACTTGGCGAGTTTGAAAACCAACCAAAATGAAAAATTTCTTGCACAAGATTTTCATAGTAGTCATTTGGGGATATAAAGAGTGCATTCCAACCATATAATCTCAAAAACCAAGACTTTGAAAATTTCCCAAATCTTGGCAACAAACACAAATTTAGCCAAAGCTCACCAAAAAATTTGGCTAGCTTGGAAACCAACCAAAATGAATAATTTCTTGCACCATGATTTTTACGGAACTCATTTGGTGATATAAAGAGTGCATTCCAACCATTAAATCTCAAAATCCCAAATCCTTGCACCAAACATCAACTTTGCCAAGTCTCACCACAAAATTTCGGGAGCTTCAAATCCAAAAAAATGAATAATTTCTTGCACCAAGGTTTTTAGGGTAAGCATTTGGTGATATAAAGAGTGCATTCCAACCATTAAATCTCAAAAACCATGACTTTCAAAATTTCCCAAAACTTGGCACCAAACACCAACTTAACCAAGTCTCACCACAAAATTTGGGTAACTTGAAAGCCAACAAAAATGAATAATTTCTTGCACCAAGGTTTTTAGGGTAGTCATTTGGTGATATAAAGAGTGCATTCCAACCATTAAATCTCAAAAACCATGACTTTCAAAATTTCCCAAAACTTGGCACCAAACACCAACTTAGCCAAGTCTCACCACAAAATTTGGGTAGCTTGAAAGGCAAAAAAAATTAATAATTTCTTGCACCAAGGTTTTTAGGGTAGTTAATAGGTAATATAAAGAGTGCATTCCAATCATATAATCTCAAAAACCAAGACTTTAAAAATTTCCCAAAACTTGGCACCAAACACCAACTTAGCCAAGTCTGACCACAAAATTTGGGTATCTTGAAAGCCAACAAAAATGAATAATTTCTTGCACCAAGGTTTTCAGGGAAGTCATTTGGTAATATAAAGAGTGCATTCCAACCACTAAATCTCCAAAACCATGACTTTCAAAATTTCCCAAAACTTGGCACCAAACACCAACTTAGCCAAGTCTCACCACAAAATTTCAGTCGCTTGAAGGCCAAAAAAATGAATAATTCCTTGCACCAACGTTTTTAAGGTAGTTAATTGGTAATATAAAGAGTGCATTCCAACCATTAAATCTCAAAAACCATGACTTTCAAAATTTCCTAAAACTTGGCTCTAAACACCAACTTAGCCAACTCTCACCACAAAATTCTGGTGGCTTGAAAGGCAACAAAAATGAATAATTTCATGCACCAAGGTTTTTGGGGTAGTAAGTTGGTAATATAAAGAGTGCATTCCAATCATTAAATCTCAAAAACCATGACTTTCAAAATTTCCCAAATCTCATAAGCAAAACCAATTTAACCAAGTCTCAGCACAAAATTTGGGTAACTTGAAAGCCAACAAAAATGAATAATTTCATGCATTAACGTTTTTAGGGTAGTCATTTGGTGATATAAAGAGTGCATTCCAACCATTAAATCTCAAAAACCATGACTTTAAATATTTCCCAAAACTTGGCACCAAACACCAACTTAGCCAACTCTCACCACAAAATTTGGGTAGCATGAAAGGCAAAAAAAATGAATAATTTCTTGCACCAAGGTTTTTAGGTTAGTTATTTGGTAATATAAAGAGTGCATTCACACCATTAAATCTCAAAAACCATGACCTTCAAAATTTCCCAAAACTTGGCAACAAACACCAACTTAGCCATGTCTCACCACAAAATTTGGCTAGCTTGAAAGGCAACAAAAATGAATAATTTCTTGCACCAAGGTTTTTAGGATAGTCATTTGGTGATATAAAGATTGCATTCCAACCATTAAATCTCAAAAACCATGACTTTCAAAATTTCCCAAAACTTGGCACCAAACACCAACTTAACCAAGTCTCACCACAAAATTTGGGTAACTTGAAAGGCAACAAAAATGAATAATTTCTTGCACCAAGGTTTTTAGGGTAGTCATTTGGTGATATAAAGAGTGCATTCCAATCGTTAAATCTCAAAAACCATGACTTTCAAAATTTCCCAAAACTTGGCACCAAACACCAACTTAGCCAAGTCTCACCACAAAATTTGGGTACCTTGAAAGGCAAAAAAAATGAATAATTTCTTGCACCAAGGTTTTTAGGGTAGTTATTTGGTAATATAAAGAGTGCATTCCAACCATTAAATCTCAAAAACCATGACTTTCAAAATTTCCCAAAACTTGGCAACAAACACCAACTTAGCCATGTCGCAGTACAAAATTTGGGTAGCTTGAAAGGCAACAAAAATGAATAATTTCTTGCACCAAGGTTTTTAGGGTAGTCATTTGGTGATATAAAGATTGCATTCCAACCATTAAATCTCACAAACCATGACTTTCAAAATTTCCCAAAACTTGGCACCAAACACCAACTTATCCAAGTCTCACCACAAAATTTGGGTAACTTGAAAGCCAAAAAAAATGAATAATTTCTTGCACCAAGGTTTTTAGGGTAGTCATTTGGTGATATAAAGAGTGCATTCCAACCATTAAATCTCAAAAACCATGACTTTCAAAATTTCCCAAAACTTGGCACGAAACACCAACTTAACCAAGTCTCACCACAAAATTTGGGTAACTTGAAAGCCAACAAAAATGAATAATTTCTTGCACCAAGGTTTTTAGGGTAGTCATTTGGTGATATAAAGAGTGCATTCCAACCATTAAATCTCAAAAACCATGACTTTCAAAATTTCCCAAAACTTGGCACCAAACACCAACTTAGCCATGTCTCACCACAAAATTTGGGTAGCTTGAAAGACAAAAAAAATGAATAATTTCTTGCACCAAGGATTTTAGGGTAGTTATTTTGTAATATAAAGAGTGCTTTCACACCATTAAATCTCAAAAACCATGACTTTCAAAATTTCCCAAAACTTGGCAACAAACACCAATTTAGCCATGTCTCACTACAAAATTTGGGTAGCTTGAAAGGCAACAAAAATGAATAATTTCTTGCACCAAGGTTTTTAGTGTAGTCATTTGGTGATATAAAGATTGCATTCCAACCATTAAATCTAAAAAACCATGACTTCCAAAATTTCCCAAAACTTGGCACCAAACACCAACTTAACCAAGTCTCACCACAAAATTTGGGAACTTGAAAGGCAACAAAAATGAATAATTTCTTGCACCAAGGTTTTTAGGGTAGTCATTTGGTGATATAAAGAGTGCATTCCAACCATTAAATCTCAAAAACCATGACTTTCAAAATTTCCCAAAACTTGGCACCAAACACCAACTTAGCCAAGTCTCACCACAATATTTGGGTAGCTTGAAAGGCAAAAAAAATGAATAATTTCTTGCACCAAGGTTTTTAGGGTAGTTATTTGGTAATATAAAGAGTGCATTCCAACCATTAAATCTCAAAAAGCATGACTTTAAAAATTTCCCAAAACTTGGCAACAAACACCAACTTAGCCATGTCTCACCACAAAATTTGGGTAGCTTGAAAGGCAACAAAAATGAATAATTTCTTGCACCAAGGTTTTTAGGGTAGCCAGTTGGTAATATAAAGAGTGCATTCCAACCAATAAATCTCAAAAACCATGACTTTCAAAATTTCCCAAAACTTGGCAACAAACACCAACTTAGCCATGTCTCACTACAAAATTTGGGTAGCCAGAAAGGCAACAAAAATGAATAATTTCTTGCACCAAGGTTTTTAGTGTAGTCATTTGGTGATATAAAGATTGCATTCCAACCATTAAATCTCAAAAACCATGACTTCCAAAATTTCCCAAAACTTGGCACCAAACACCAACTTAGCCAAGTCTCACCACAAAATTTGGGTAGCTTGAAAGGCAAAAAAAATGAATAATTTCTTGCACCAAGGTTTTTAGAGTAGTTATTTGGTAATATAAAGAGTGCATTCCAACCATTAAATCTCAAAAAGGATGACTTTCAAAATTTCCCAAAACATGGCAACAAACACCAACTTAGCCATGTCTCACCACAAAATTTGGGTAGCTTGAAAGGCAACAAAAATGAATAATTTCTTGCACCAAGGTTTTTAGGGTAGCCAGTTGGTAATATAAAGAGTGCATTCCAACCAATAAATCTCAAAAACCATGAGTTTCAAAATTTCCCAAATCTTGGCACCAAACACCAACTTAGCCAAGTCTCACCACAAAATTTGGGTAGCTTGAAAGGCAAAAAAAATGAATAATTTCTTGCACCAATGTTTTTAGGGTAGTTATTTGGTAATATAAAGAGTGCATTCACACCATTAAATCTCAAAAACCTTGACTTTCAAAATTTTCCAAAACTTGGCAACAAACACCAACTTAGCCATGTCTCACCACAAAATTTGGGTAGCTTGAAAGGCAACAAAAATGAATAATTTCTTGCACCAAGGTTTTTAGGGTAGTCAGTTGGTAATATAAAGAGTGCATTCCAACCATTAAATCTCAAAAACCATGAGTTTCAAAATTTCCCAAATCATGGCACCAAACACCAACTTAGCTAAGTCTCAATACAAAATTTGGGTAGCTTGAAAGGCAAAAAAAATGAATAATTTCTTGCACCAAGGTTTTTACAGTAGTTATTTGGTGATATAAAGAGTGCATTCTAACCATCTAACCTCAAAAATGAAGACTCTGAAAATTTCACATTTCTTGACACCAAGGACAAATTAGCCAAGTCTCACCACCAAACTTGGCTGGCTTGAAAACCAACCAAATTGAAAAATTTCTTGCACGAGATTTTTATAGTAGCCATTTGGGGATATAAAGAGTGCATTCCAATAAGATAATCTCAAAAACAAAGACTTTAAAAATTTCTCAAATCTTGGCACCAAACAACAACATAGCCAAGTCTCACCACAAAATATGGGTAGCTTGAAAGCAACAAAAATGAATAATTTCTTGCACTAAGATTTTTAGGGTAGTCTTTTGGTGATATAAATAGTGCATTCCAACCATTAAATCTCAAAAACCAAGACTTTGATAATTTCCCAAATCTTGGCACCAACCCCCAACTTAGTCAAGTCTCACCACCAAACTTGGCTAGCTTGAAAACCAACCAAAATGAAAAATTTCTTGGACGAGATTTTTACAGTAGTCATTTGGTGATATAAAGAGTGCATTCTAACCATCTAACCTCAAAAACGAAGAGTTTGAAAATTTCCGAATCTTGGGACCAAGCACCAACATAGCCAAGTCTCACCACCAAACTTGGCTAACTTGACAACCAACCAAATTGAAAAATTTTTGCACAAGATTTTTATAGTAGCCACTTGGGGATATAAGAGTGCATTCCAATCAGATAATCTCAAAAACAAAGACTTTAAAAATTTCTCAAATCCTGGCACCAAACACCAACATCGCCAAGTCTCACCACAAAATTTGGGTTGCTTGAAAGCCAACAAAAATGATTAATTTCGTGCACTAAGATTTTTAGGGTAGTCATTTGGTGATATAAATAGTGCATTCCAACCATTAAATCTCAAAAACCAAGACTTTTAAAATTTCCCAAATCTTGGCACCAACCACCAACTTAGTGGAGTCTTACCACCAAACTTGGCTAGCTTGAAAACCAACCAAAATGAAAAATTTCTTGGACGAGATTTTGACAGTAGTTATTTGGTGTTATAAAGAGTGCATTCTAACCATCTAACCTCAAAAATGAAGACTCTGAAAATTTCACATTTCTTGACACCAAGGACAAATTAGCCAAGTCTCACCACCAAACTTGGCTAGCTTGAAAACCAACCAAATTAAAAAATTTCTTGCACGAGATTTTTATAGTAGCCATTTGGGGATATAAAGAGTGCATTCCAATCAGATAATCTCAAAAACCAAGACTTTATAAATTTCCCAAATCTTGGCACCAAACACCAACATAGCTAGCCAAGTCTAACCACAAAATTTGGGTAGCTCGAAAGCAAACAAAAATGAATAATTTCGTTGTCTAAGATTTTTAGGTTAGTCATTTGGTGATATAAATAGTGCATTCCAACCATTAAATCTCAAAAACCAAGACTTTTAAAATTTCCCAAATCTTGGCACCAACCACCAAATTAGTCGAGTCTTACCACCAAACTTGGCTAGCTTGAATACCAACGAAAATGAAAAATTTCTTGGACGAGATTTTTACAATAGTCATTTGGTGATATAAAGAGTGCATTCTAACCATCTAACCTCAAAAACGGAGAATTTGAAAATTTCCGAATCTTGGGACCAACCACCAACATAGCCAATACTCACCACCAAACTTGGCTGGCTTGAAAACCAACCAAATTGAAAAATTTCTTGCACGAGATTTTTATAGTAGCCATTTGGGGATATAAAGAGTGCATTCCAATCAGATAATCTCAAAAACAAAGACTTTAAAAATTTCTCAAATCTTGGCACCAAACACCAACATAGCCAAGTCTCACCACAAAATTTGGGTAGCTTGAAAGCCAACAAAAATGAATAATTTCGTGCACTAAGATTTTTAGGGTAGTCATTTGGTGATATAAATAGTGCATTCCAACCATTAAATCTCAAAAACCAAGACTTTTAAAATTTCCCAAATCTTGGCACCAACCACCAAATTAGTCGAGTCTTACCACCAAACTTGGCTAGCTTGAATACCAACGAAAATGAAAAATTTCTTGGACGAGATTTTTACAATAGTCATTTGGTGATATAAAGAGTGCATTCTAACCATCTAACCTCAAAAACGGAGAATTTGAAAATTTCCGAATCTTGGGACCAACCACCAACATAGCCAATACTCACCACCAAACTTGGCTGGCTTGAAAACCAACCAAATTGAAAAATTTCTTGCACGAGATTTTTATAGTAGCCATTTGGGGATATAAAGAGTGCATTCCAATCAGATAATCTCAAAAACAAAGACTTTAAAAATTTCTCAAATCTTGGCACCAAACACCAACATAGCCAAGTCTCACCACAAAATTTGGGTAGCTTGAAAGCCAACAAAAATGAATAATTTCGTGCACTAAGATTTTTAGGGTAGTCCTTTGGTGATATAAATAGTGCATTCCAACCATTAAATCTCAAAAACCAAGACTTTTAAAATTTCCCAAATCTTGGCACCAACCACAAACTTAGTCGAGTCTCACCACCAAACTTGGCTAGCTTGAAAACCAACCAAAATGAAAAATTTCTGGGACGAGATTTTTACAGTAGTCATTTGGTGATATAAAGAGTGCATTCTAACCATCTAACCTCAAAAACGGAGAATTTGAAAATTTCCGAATCTTGGGACCAACCACCAACATAGCCAATACTCACCACCAAACTTGGCTGGCTTGAAAACCAACCAAATTGAAAAATTTCTTGCACGAGATTTTTATAGTAGCCATTTGGGGATATAAAGAGTGCATTCCAATCAGATAATCTCAAAAACCAAGACTTTAAAAATTTCTCAAATCTTGGCACCAAACACCAACATAGCCAAGTCTCACCACAAAATTTGGGTAGCTTCAAAGCCAACAAAAATGAATAATTTCGTGCACTAAGATTTTTAGGGAAGTCATTTGGTGATATAAATAGTGCATTCCAACCATTAAATCTCAAAAACCAACACTTTTAAAATTTCCCAAATCTTGGCACCAACCACCAACTTAGTCGAGTCTCATCACCAAACTTGGCTAGCTTGAAAACCAACCAAAATGAAAAATTTCGTGGACGAGATTTTTACAGTAGTTCTTTTTTGATATAAAGAGTGCATTCTAACCATCTAACCTCAAAAACGAAGACTATGAAAATTTCCGAATCTTGGGACCAACCACCAACATAGCCAAGTCTCACCACCAAACTTGACTAACTTGAAAACCAACCAAATTGAAAAATTTCTTGCACGATATTTTTATAGTAGCCATTTGGGGATATAAAGAGTGCATTCCAATCAGATAATCTCAAAAACAAAGACTTTAAAAATTTCTCAAATCTTGGCACCAAACACCAACATAGCCAAGTCTCACCACAAAATTTGGGTAGCTTGAAAGCCAACAAAAATGAATAATTTCGTGCACTAAGATTTTTAGGGTAGTCATTTGGTGATATAAATAGTGCATTCCAACCATTAAATCTCAAAAACCAACACTTTTAAAATTTCCCAAATCTTGGCACCAACCACCAACTTAGTCGAGTCTCATCACCAAACTTGGCTAGCTTGAAAACCAACCAAAATGAAAAATTTCGTGGACGAGATTTTTACAGTAGTTCTTTTTTTATATAAAGAGTGCATTCTAACCATCTAACCTCAAAAACGAAGACTATGAAAAATCCGAATCTTGGGACCAACCACCAACATAGCCAAGTCTCACCACCAAACTTGGCTAGCTTGAAAATCAACCAAATTGAAAAATTTCTTGCACGAGATTTTTATAGTAGCCATTTGGGGATATAAAGAGTGCATTCCAATCAGATAATCTCAAAAACAAAGACTTTAAAAATTTCTCAAATCTTGGCACCAAACACCAACATAGCCAAGTCTCACCACAAAATTTGGGTAGCTTGAAAGCCAACAAAAATGAATAATTTCGTGCACTAAGATTTTTAGGGTAGTCATTTGGTGATATAAATAGTGCATTCCAACCATTAAATCTCAAAAACCAACACTTTTAAAATTTCCCAAATCTTGGCACCAACCACCAACTTAGTCGAGTCTCATCACCAAACTTGGCTAGCTTGAAAACCAACCAAAATGAAAAATTTCGTGGACGAGATTTTCACAGTAGTTCTTTTTTGATATAAAGAGTGCATTCTAACCATCTAACCTCAAAAACGAAGACTATGAAAATTTCCGAATCTTGGGACCAACCGCCAACATAGCCAAGTCTCACCACCAAACTTGACTAACTTGAAAACCAACCAAATTGAAAAATTTCTTGCACGATATTTTTATAGTAGCCATTTGGGGATATAAAGAGTGCATTCCAATCAAATAATCTCAAAAACAAAGACTTTAAAAATTTCTCAAATCTTGGCACCAAAGACCAACATAGCCAAGTCTCACCACAAAATTTGGGTAGCTTGAAAGCCAACAAAAATGAATAATTTCTTGCACTAAGATTTTTAGGGTAGTCATTTGGTGATATAAATAGTGCATTCCAACCATTAAATCTCAAAAACCAAGACTTTGATAATTTCCCAAATCTTGGCACCAACCCCCAACTTAGTCAAGTCTCACCACCAAATTTGGCTAGCTTGAAAACCAAGCAAAATGAAAAATTTCGTGGACGAGATTTTTACAGTAGTTCTTTTTTGATATAAAGAGTGCATTCTAACCATCTAACCTCAAAAACGAAGACTATTAAAATTTCCGAATCTTGGGACCAACCACCAACATAGCCAAGTCTCACCACCAAACTTGACTAGCTTGAAAACCAACCAAATTGAAAAATTTCTTACACGATATTTTTATAGTAGCCATTTGGGGATATAAAGAGTGATTTCCAATCAGATAATCTCAAAAACAAAGACTTTAAAAATTTCTCAAATCTTGGCACCAAACACCAACATAGCCAAGTCTCACCACAAAATTTGGGTAGCTTGAAAGCCAACAAAAATGAATAATTTCTTGCACTAACATTTTTAGGGTAGTCATTTGGTGATATAAATAGTGCATTCCAACCATTAAATCTCAAAAACCAAGACTTTGATAATTTCCCAAATCTTGGCACCAACCTCCAACTTAGTCAAGTCTCACCACCAAACTTGGCTAGCTTGAAAACCAACCAAAATGAAAAATTTCTCAAACGAGATTTTTACAGTAGTCATTTGGTGATATAAAGAGTGCATTCTAACCATCTAACCTCAAAAACGAAGAGTTTGAAAATTTCCGAATCTTGGGACCAAGCACCAACATAGCCAAGTCTCACCACCAAACTTGGCTAGCTTGAAAACCAACCAAATTGAAAAATTTCTTGCACGAGATTTTTATAGTAGCCATTTGGGGATATAAGAGTGCATTCCAATCAGATAATCTCAAAAACAAAGACTTTAAAAATTTCTCAAATCCGGGCACCAAACACCAACATAGCCATGTTTCACCACAAAATTTGGGTTGCTTGAAAGCCAAGAAAAATGAATAATTTCGTGCACTAAGATTTTTAGGGTAGTCATTTGGTGATATAAATAGTGCATTCCAACCATTATATCTCAAAAACAAAGACTTTTAAAATTTTCCAAATCTTGGCACCAATCACCAACTTAGTGGAGTCTTACCACCAAACTTGGCTAGCTTGAAAACCAACCAAAATGAAAAATTTCGTGGCCGAGATTTTTACAGTAGTTCTTTTTTGATATAAAGAGTGCATTCTAACCATCTAACCTCAAAAACGAAGACTATGAAAATTTCCGAATCTTGGGACCAACCACCAACATAGCCAAGTCTCACCACCAAACTTGACTAGCTTGAAAACCAACCAAATTGAAAAATTTCTTGCACGAGATTTTTATAGTAGCCATTTGGGGATATAAAGAGTGCATTCCAATCAGATAATCTCAAAAACCAAGACTTTAAAAATTTCCCAAAACTTGGCACCAAACACCAACATAGCCAAGTCTCACCACAAAATTTGGGTTGCTTGAAAGCCAACAAAAATAAATAATTTCTTGCACTAAGAATTTTAGGGTAGTCATTTGGTGATATAAATAGTGCATTCCAACCATTAAATCTCAAAAACCAACACTTTTAAAATTTCCCAAATCTTGGCACCAACCACCAACTTAGTCGAGTCTCACCACCAAACTTGGCTAGCTTGAAAACCAACCAGAATGAAAAATTTCTTGAACGAGATTTTTACAGTAGTCATTTGGTGATATAAAGAGTGCATTCTAACCATCTAACCTAAAAAACGAAGACTTTGAAAATTTCCAAATCTTGGGACCAAGCACCAACATAGCCAAGTCTCACCACCAAACTTGGCTAGCTTGAAAACCAACCAAATTGAAAAATTTCTTGCACGAGATTTTTATAGTAGCCATTTGGGGATATAAAGAGTGCATTCCAATCAGATAATCTAAAAAACAAAGACTTTAAAAATTTCTCAAATCTTGGCACCAAACACCAACATAGCCAAGTCTCACCACAAAATTTGGGTAGCTTGAAAGCCAACAAAAATGAATAATTTCGTGCACTAAGATTTTTAGGGTAGTCATTTGGTGATATAAATAGTGCATTCCAACCATTAAATCTCAAAAACAAAGACTTTTAAAATTTTCCAAATCTTGGCACCAACCACCAACTTAGTGGAGTCTTACCACCAAACTTGGCTAGCTTGAAAACCAACCAAAATGAAAAATTTCTTGGACGAGATTTTTACAGTAGTCATTTGGTGATATAAAGAGTGCATTCTAACCACCTAACCTAAAAAACGAAGTCTTTGAAAATTTCCAAATCTTGGGACCAAACACCAACATAGCCAAGTCTCACCACCAAACTTGGCTAGCTTGAAAACCAACCAAATTGAAAAATGTCTTGCACGATATTTTTATAGTAGCCATTTGGGGATATAAAGAGTGCACTCCAATCAGATAATCTCAAAAACAGGGACTTTAAAAATTTCCCAAATCTTGGCACCAAACACCAACACAGCCAACTCGCACCATAAAATTTGGGTAGCTTGAAAGCCAACAAAAATGATTAATTTCTTGTACTAAGATTTTTAGGGTAGTCGTTTGGTGATATAAATAGTACATTGCAACCATTAAATCTCAAATTCAAAGACTTTGAAAATTACCCTAAATCCTAAACCCTAAACATTAAATCAACTTAGTCGAGTTTCACCACTAAATTTGGCTAGCTTGAAAACCAACCAAAATGAAAAATTTCTTCCACGAGATTTTTATAGTAGCCATTTGGTGATATAAAGAGTGCATTCAATCAATCAAATCTCAAAAACCAAAACTCTGAAAATTTCACAAATTTTACACCAAGGAAAAACTTAGCCAAGTATCACCGCCAAACTTCGCTAGCTTGAAAACAACCGAAAATGAAAAATTTCTTGCACGAGATTTTTACAGTAGTCATTTGTTGATATAAAGACTGCATTCCGACCATCTAACCTCAAAATCGAAGACTTTGAACATTTGCGAATCTTGGCACTAAGAACCATCATAGCAAGGTCTCTCCACCAAACTTAGCAAGGTTTAAACCCACCAAATTGAAAAATTTCTTGCACGAGATTTTTATAGTAACCATTTGGTGATATAAAGAGTCCATTCAAACAATCAAATCTCAAAAACAAAGACTCTGAAAATTTAACAAATCTTGCCACCAAGGACAAACTTAGCTAAGTCTCAACACCTAACTTAGCTAGCGTGAAAATCAACGAAAATGAAAAATTTCTTGCACCAAAATTTTTACAGTTGTCATTTGGAGATAAAAAGAATGCATTCGAACCAGATAATATCAAAAACTAAGACTTTGAAAATTTCCCAAATATTGGCAACAAACACCAATTTAGCCAAGTCTCACCACAAAATTTAGCTAGCTTGGAAACCAACCAACAAGAATTTTACGGTAGTCATTTGGTGATATAAAGAGTGCATTCCATCCTTTAACTCTAAAAAACCAAGACTTTGAAAATTTCCCAAATCTTGGCACCAACCACCAACTTAGTCGAGTCTCACCACCAAACTTGGGTAGCTTGAAAACCAACCAAAATGAAAAATTTCTTGGACGACATTTTTATAGTAGCGCTTTGGTGATATAAAGAGTGCATTCCAAAATTCAAATCTCAAAAACCAAAACTTTGAAAATTTCACAAATCTTGACACCAAGGACAATCTTAGACAACGAAAATGAAAAATTTCTTGTTCCAAAATTTTATAGTAGTCATTTGGAGAAATAAAGAGTGCATTCCAACCATTAAATCTCAAAAACCAAGACTGTGAAAATTTCCCAAATCTTGGCACCAACCACAAACTTAGTCGAGTCTAACCACCAAACTTGGCTGGCTAGAAAATCAACCAAAATGAAAAATTTCTTGCACAAGATTTTTATAGTAGCCGTTTGGTGATATAAAGAGTGCATTCCAACAATCAAATCTCAAAAACCAATACTTTGAAAATTTCACAGATCTTGACACCAAGGACAAACTTAGCCAACTATCACTTTACCTAGCTTGAAAACCAATGAAAATGAAAAATTTCTTGTTCAAAAATTTTTATAGTAGTCATTCGGTGATATAAAGAGTGCATTCGAACAATCAAATGTCAAAAACTAAAACCCTTAAAATTTATCAAATCTTGACACCAAGGACAAAATTAGCGAAGTACACCACCTAACTTAGGTAGCTTGAAAACCAACGAAAATGCAAATTTTCTTGTTCCAAAATTTTATAATAGTCATTTGGTGATATAAAGAGTCATTCCAACCATATAATCTAAAAAAGCAAGACTTTGAAAATTTCCCAAATACTGGCACCAACCACCAAATTAGTCAACTCTCACCACAAAACTTGCCTAGCTTGAAAACCAACCCAAATGAATAATTTCTTGGACGAGATTTTTATATTAGTCGGTTGCTGATATAAAGAGTGCATTCCAAAAATCAAATCTCAAAAACCAAAACTTTGAAAATTTCACCACCAACTTAGTTGAGTCTCACCGCCAAACTTGACTAGCTTGAAAACGAACCAAAATGAATAATCTTACAGGGGATTTTTACAGTAGTCATTTGGTGATATAAAGAGTGCATTCCAACCATCTAATATAAAAAACCAAGACTTTGAAAATTTCCTAAATCTTGGCACGAACCACCAACTTAGTCGAGTCTCACAACCAAACTTGGCTAGCTTGAAAACCAACCAAAATGAAAAATTTATTGCACGAGATTTTTATAGTAGCAATTTGGTGATATAGAGAGTGCATTCCAACAATCAAATCTCAAAAACCAAAACTTTGAAAATTTATCAAATCTTGGCCCAAACCACCAACTTAGTCGAGCTCACCACCAAACTTGGCTAGCTGGAAAACCAACCAAAATGAAAAATTTCTTGCACAAGATTTTTATAGTAGCCATTTGGTCATATAAAGAGTGCATTCCAACAATCAAATCTCAAAAACAAAAACTTTGAAAATTTCACAAATCTTGACACCAAGGACAAACTTAGCCAAGTATCACCACCTAACTTAGCTAGCTTGAAAACAAACAAAAATGAAAAATTTCTTGTTCCGAAATTTTTATAGTAGTCATTTGGGTATATAAAGAGTAGATTCCAATCATATAATCTCAAAATCAAGACTTTGAAAATTTCCCAAATCTTGACAACAAGCACAAATTTAGCCAAGTGTCACCACAAAATTTTGGTAGCTTAGAAACCAACTAAAATGAATAATTTCTTGCACCATGTTTTTTAAGGTAGTCATTTGGTGATATAAAGAGTGCATTCCAACCATTAAATCTCAAAAACCAAGACTTTTAAAATTTCCCAAATCTTGGCACCAACCACCATCATAGTCGAGTCTCACCACGAAACTTGGCTAGCATGAAAACCAACCAAAATGAAAAATTTCTTACACATGATTTTTATAGTAGGCATTTGGTGATATAAAGAGTGCAATCCAACCATTTAATCTCAAAAATTAAGACTTTAAAAATTTCCCAAATCTTGGCACCAAAACACCAACTTAGCCAAGTCTCACCACAAAATTTGGGTAGCTTGAAATCCAACCAAAATGAATAATTTCTTGCACCAAGATTTTTGGTTTAGTCATTTAGTTATATAAAGAGTGCATTCCAACCATTAAATCTCAAAAACCAAGACTTTGAAAATATTCCAAATCTTGGCACCAAACACCAACTTAGCCAAGTCTCACCACAAAATTTGGGTAGCTTGAAAGCCAACCAAAATGAATAATTTCTTGCACCAAGATTTTTAGGGTAGTCATTTGGTGATATAGAGAGTGCATTCAAAGCATTAAATTTCAAAAACAAAGACTTTTAAAATTTCCCAATTCTTGGCACCAACCACCAACATAGTCGAGTCTCACCACCGAACTTGGCGAGTTTGAAAACCAACCAAAATGAAAAATTTCTTGCACAAGATTTTCATAGTAGTCATTTGGGGATATAAAGAGTGCATTCCAACCATATAATCTCAAAAACCAAGACTTTGAAAATTTCCCAAATCTTGGCAACAAACACAAATTTAGCCAAAGCTCACCAAAAAATTTGGCTAGCTTGGAAACCAACCAAAATGAATAATTTCTTGCACCATGATTTTTACGGAACTCATTTGGTGATATAAAGAGTGCATTCCAACCATTAAATCTCAAAATCCCAAATCCTTGCACCAAACATCAACTTTGCCAAGTCTCACCACAAAATTTCGGGAGCTTCAAATCCAACAAAAATGAATAATTTCTTGCACCAAGGTTTTTAGGGTAGTCATTTGGTGATATAAAGAGTGCATTCCAACCATTAAATCTCAAAAACCATGACTTTCAAAATTTCCCAAATCTTCGCACCAACCACCAACTTAGTCCAGTCTCACCACCAAAACTTGGCTAGCTTGAAAACCAACCAAAATGAAAAATTTCTTACACGAGATTTTTACAGTAGTCATTTGGTGATATAAAGAGTGCATTCCAACCATTAAATCTCGAAAACAATGACTTTAAAAATTTCCCAAATCCTGGCACCAACCACCAACTTAGTCAAGTCTCACAACCAAACATGGCTAGGTTGAAAACCAACTAAAATGAAAAATTTTTTACACGAGATTTTTACAGTAGTCATTTGGCGATATACAGAGTGCATTTCAACAATCTAATATAAAAAACCAGGACTTTGAAAATTTCCCAAATCTTGGCACCAACCACCAACTTAGTCAAGTCTCACAACCAAACTTGGCTACTTTGAAAACCAACCAAAATGAAAGATTTCTTACACGAGATTTTTACAGTAGTCATTTGGTGATATAAAGAGTGCATTCCACTAATCTAATATCAAAAACAAGACTTTCAAAATTTCTCAAATCTTGGCACGAACCACCAACTTAGTCAAGTCTCACAACCAAACTTGGCTAGCTTGAAAACCAACCAAAATGAAAAATTTCTTACACGAGATTTTTACAGTAGTTATTTGGTGATATAAAGAGTGCATTCCAACCATCTAATATCAAAAACCAAGACTTTGAAAATTTTCCAAATCTTGGCACCAACCATCAACTTAGTCAAGTCTCACCACAGAAACTTGGCTTGCTTGAAAACCAACCAAAATGAAAAATTTCTTGAATGAGATTTTATGGTAGCCATTTGGGGAAATAAAGAGTGCATTCCAATCATATAATCTCAAAAACCAAGACTTTAAAAATTTCCCAAAACTTGGCACCAAACACCAACTTAGCAAAGTCTCACCACAAAATTTGGGTAGCTTGAAAGCCAAAAAAATGAATAGTTTCTTGCACCATGGTTTTTAGGGTAGTAATTTGGTCATATAAAGAGTGCATTCCAACCATTAAATCTCAAAAACCATGACTTTCAAAATTTCACCAAATCTTCGCATAATCCACCAACTTAGTCAAGTCTGACCACAAAAACTTGGCTAGGTTGAAAACCAACCAAAATGAAAAATTTCTTGCACGAGATTTTTTTGGTAGCCATTTGGAGATATAAAGAGTGCATTCCAATCATATAATCTAAAAAACCAAGACTTTAAAAATTTCCCAAAACATGGCACCAAACATCAACTTAGCCAAGTCTCACCACAAAATATGGGTAGCTTGAAAGCCAACAAAAATTAATAATTTCTTAAACCAAGGTTTT